>JAJJMA010156990.1:0-12677 GCA_023529015.1 Papaver nudicaule | reverse complement strand
AGAGGGTCTAAATCTGTTTCCAAATTCTCAATCAATATGAAGTTGCTACCATTTGATATCCCTCCTAAGTTGTTATCCTTCACAGTAGCTTCTACATTCATCATATTATTCCCCTGTTTCGGTCTAAACATGCATAAGCATAAAAGAACAAGTGAATACTGAAGGATACCCAAGCGTTCATATTTTACTGAAGGATACCCAAGCGTTCATATTTTACCTGCAATGGCTTTTTTAACAAAGTAGCTTCTTCGTTCTTCGTATGAACCTCAGGAGTCACTGATATCCCTCCTAAGTTTTTATCCTTCACGGTAGCTTCTACATTCATCACATTGTTCCCCTGTTTCGATCAAAACATGCATAAGATATTAAAAATGTCAATAAAAGAACAAGTGAATATTGAAGAATACCCCGTGCCTTCATTTTACCTGCAATGACTTTTTTTAACAATGTAGCTTCTTCGTTCTCTGTATGAACCTTGCAGCTTTGTCCAAAAGATTTTGTAGAAGTGAATTCAGACTTTGCTAGTGATGATTTTTTAGAAGCTGGGGATGACTTTTTAGACAAACAGTTGCTCCGTGTCCGAGAAAACACCTCCTGGAAACAAGCAATGAATGAAGGAGAGCTTTGATTATTCAGTTGTGGAAGTATGAGAAGACTACTGCAAGTACAAATTTTATTAATTTTAGGAAATAGAGAACCAAATGTTTGAATCTACTTAGAAGTTCCCTAACATGCATTCATGAAAACGAGTTGTCCTATGAAAATTGTCCACCCAATGAGACCCGAAACTCAAGGACTTAGGTCAATTTTTGCTATTCTTCGTTTTTTGCCTTCTTCTTTTCAAAACAAGCTAAGTCACCCTTTCAAGGGCATCTCTTTAACTAAACAATTATAAAACAAAACGATTGATATACCACATAACATGTTATGAACAATACAATCGACATATTGAAACTTTTATGTCCAAACTGCACTTCTGAACACCTATGCCTGGGGGCATACAGACTTCGTTTGAAGTTGGGGTTCAATGATTGATCCCAATCTGGAACTAGGTGCACTCAGCTCTCATATGAAATTTAAAGATTCAATTTCTAAGCGCAATTGGTCTGTCACAAGTCTGCACAAAGTTGTAGCAGAACTGCACTTCTGCAGAATTCAGGTCTGACACACTTTGAATCTAATAGACTACACTAACAGAAACAACGAGCCCTTTTGACACATTACAGAGGACATAAAGGTGAACATTTTTCTGTTGAAAGAAGCATCGTCTAAATCCCAACCTATTGCTACAGCTTTTGGTGTCCAAGGGCTACAGTAAGATGACAGGGAAAAGAAAAAAGAATGAAGTTTTCAGCAATATCTGGCAACATTCGAATAGGACTCAAATAGGACTTATGAGTCGTGCGAGTGATACATTCGATCGTATAACAGTCACTGACTCACCAGCAATCCCGGTTCCACTGACTGACATCAATTGTCAGAGTAATAGCTTAGGCATGTAGACAAAGGATATCATGCGGACAACAAAAATTGAAACTAATAAGATAACTTGGCTAGTAATTTTTTTTTGAAGAAACTGCAAATGCAACTGAACTTGGGGACCTGTAGTGGCTAATGCAACTTGGTATCTAGATAAATCAAAGTTAAAACCATTGGAAAATATATACAACTGTGTGTGGAAGTAGGGATGAAGTAATATGTCATTGTTCTGAATAGTAATCTGCAAGGTACCATTCTAATGGATGCCTAGTTGACCCTATTGTTCTTGTAAATTCAGTGTCGAATGAAGACAAGCTTTACTGCAGAGTCTGCAGTTCAGTATTCTAACAACCATTTCTGTAAAAGTGCAACAGTAACACAACATGCATTATGGCAGTATCAAAACACTAACACTATCCGTAAAATATGCTGAGATAAAATGAAAAGTGAAAGCATATTCCCTATTACTACTGGAAAGCTGCCTCTCACTTTCGGCAATTGTGCCTGCATTTACTTATTCGACTCCCATGCAAAAACGAAAAAAGTCAATCAAGAATACATTATAGTCTCCCTTTGATCAGGTAAAGTCATTACAACAAAGAACTGACAACAAAATCAATACGGTACTGTATTATTTATGTGAACTATCTTAAACTGAACAACTATGCAAACTCTATTTGCTTTTATTAATAGAAACAAAAGGGAATGAGTACGGTGGACTACGGTAAGTACAGGTGGAAGTTGATTCTTGGGTACATCAAGAGTAAGGGTGATGTATTTTCTGAATTCATCCCTCAACAAAGACAAAACAAGACTGCTGAAGGTAATGGTGACTACAATTACCTTCTGCTGAGCTAAGTTATGCCATCAAAATCGAGATAACAACACCATAAAACTGGAGAAGATAATAAATATATGTAATTTAGTGAGACAGGAGATGACTCAGTTAACTTTAATCAAAGCTAACATCCATGATTCATTTTACTAAGTAATAACATTGCAGCATAACAGTTAGGAATGGCGATTAACTCTATTTTGTAATTTTCAGCTATATTTTACTACTTATCTAATTTGATCTTAGTTCCGTGCAAGTACGTATAAACTACTCTAATATGATAAACTTGTATTTTTCGAAGAAATACCAAAAGAAGATGTTAAATTCCACACTACCAACAGATCATTGTTTTGAATAATACTAGCAGTCTGCAAGATACCTTGCTAATTGATGCTTCCCATGGAGATGGAAAAGTAGCATTATTTGATGACAAACCAATCAGGTGGGTTGTGGTTAACGACAGAATAGAAACATAAACCATGTTATTTGACACAGAAAACTCTGCCTATGACATTGTTATTGTAAAACCTTGTTGATGAATGGAGCCCTTGTACTACTGCGAACCTCTCCCTTTCTTTGACTTCCATGTATAAACGAAATAAGCCACCAACTTAAACTTCACATTCTTCCATTGAAATAGGTCAATTTGCTGACACACTGCACAATATACCAATCAATACAGCTTAGCCTAACATAAAAAAACACTCGCATAAAGTCGGATTGATGATATAAAGACAAGTATTAACTAATCCATGTATACGTACTCACTAACACAATGTCAATAACATTTAGGTTCGCACTTCACACAAAGGTTACTTGTTATACAATTTCAAAATGAAACTCAGAATAGAATACTATTTTCAGAAACAGAAAGGAGATTACCAGTTTATAAGCAGGGATCTCATCCTCCTAAAGCTTCTTCAAAGGCTGATAATGGCTTACCGTCTCCTCAATATCAATTGACTCCATTATCTTCGTATCTTCTTCCCCTAATTCTTCCAACGAAACTAAGGAGTTCTTGTGAGGGAATATTTCACACACTCTTTCCTTAGATTCTACAAGCGCTTCTGAGGTTAAAGCTATTGTGTCGTGGATGTTGAGATAAAAATCTGTGTAAGTTAAAACAGTGTCACTCTTTGTAACAGCTAATACTTTGTTACTATCAACCTTAAACTCTTTAATCCAACATAAAGACTGATGCTTCTCTGGCTCTTTCATGTAATGATTATCCTTTTTCTTTCTTAATAGCCATATGTCATAATAATATTTGTCTCCTTCATCAATTGGACCAACAGCAAAATACAAAAACCCATCTAGAACCCCCATTCTAGCATAATCCAAATTACTGTCAGGTGACAAAGGAGGTGGTGAAAGACGTTCAAAAAACTTCTCCTCAGCCAAATCAAATGTAAAGATCATTCCTAGTCCAAAATCTCGCCAATAAAGAGCTCCGTTGGCAAAGAAACCCGGTCCCCATACTTCGCTGTGTGCAAAGCTGAACTTCCCAAGGTTTCTCCATCCATCGCCACTGCCTAGAGTGTATGCATAAACTTCAGCGAACTTGGGGTTCATCGACGAACGTATTGCTACAGCTTTGTACTCATTGGTTGAAGAAACATAACCAAATCCTTTTCTCCAATAAATGTAAGAATCAGTAGCATCAGAACAATCTGGCTTAATTTCTGGAAGCAAGATACACTCTTTGGTAATGGGGTTACAGATACAAAAAGGTTCACAAGTTCTTCCACTATTAAGGGAATAGTCTTGAGCGAAGCATATCAAACCATTAGAAGAGCCAAGATAGCTAGCGTTCCTAATTGGAAGGGTTAAATTAATCCTTCTAATTCTCTCGATAGGTTTTGATTGACCATGATTCTTATTATATTCAAAGTACTGAAATTGCTCACCGTTATTCCCAGTTACAGCAATAAATCCCAACTTACCAGAGGCAACAGCAGAATCATAAGGATGATTAATATGATGGAAGTGCAATTTGTTGAATGAAGGATTCCCGGAAACAAGATGATTCCATGATTTGCATACCGATTTGCACTCCATAACCGATTCTGTGGGAACTCGACTCAAAATGTCCACTGTAATCTCCACTGGGAGACGGTTGAAAAACTCCATGAACGAATAACGAAAACCCTTTGTAGAGATAAACTCGATTTCTTCCTAGGGTTTATGAGACGGTGAAAGAGGACCGTGGAAAATGAAAAGACCCAAATGAGTGGTTTCTGTGTATTTCTAATTAACGGAATGGTTGCCTGGTCAAGGTTAAACATTGACTGGGATCGGACACTCGGTAGCCGACCCTTAAAAAGTGTCGGCTTTTTGATGGCCGCCTCTCGACTATTGTACTTGCGTTTTTGGTTACTTTTTTTTAACCTACATTCTGTGCAAAATGTACACATTATGAACACCATAGTGCTTGCTCTAACCAAATCATCAAATTGGAGATGTAATTTAGAAATCCTAATAACTAGAGTCCCCATTGTTTATCAAAACAAGAATTATAAACAAAAAAAACCAATGAACTGAAAGAGAAGAAGAAAAACAAGAGCAGACAAATACTATGTAAATCTTTCACTGAACAAGAGTTCCGGCAGAAGTGTTACACCAAGTTATACAAAACCTTTGGGAATCAAATTGTACTTGTACCCTTACCCTCTTTTACATTCAGATGCATACACATATATATCAAATGTTCAATTCTACTTTCCGCAGTAACCGAAAGCAAGCAGTAGAGAATGCTTTCTTCTTCTATGTATTTCTACAGATTTCTAAGCAAAGAACAAACCAATGTAACCTTGGTGATGAAAAACCAAAAGTACGCGTAAATGCTGTTATCTCCTCTTACAAGCTCCAATAGTGCTTTGATTATCTATCTATCTCCTCTTATCAGACAACACTGAATGATTACTGTAATGTTGATGAAAAGCGGTTTGCAATTGTTTGGGAGGCAAATGCCTTTTGACACATTACAGAGAACATAAAGGTGAACATTTTTCTGTTGAAAAAAGCATCGTCTAAATCCCAACCTATTGCTACAGCTTTTGGTGCCCAAGGGCTACAGTAAGATGACAGGACAAAAAAATGAAGTTTTCAACATCTGGCAAATTCGTTTTTCAAGAAAAACGTGATAAGTAACAACTCCGTTTCATTTGTTGATTATAAACACTTTTAAAACATAGTATCACATCTTGACATCATTCTGAACCAACCTGTTCAAACTTAACTTAAAGATACACTTTTAAGTTTTAGTTTTTTACGAAGCAACAAAGGTCATAACGCAACCAAGCTAAGCTAACTCTTTAGTTTCGACTTCCTCCTTCGGTTAAATCTGCAAGGATGTAAATGTGGGTGAGACGATGCCAATAGAATGTCTCCGAATCCTCTTAATGTCACTTAAGATTATCCATGGCTAATACATAATCTGAACAAGGGGTTTAACCTTTTAAGCTATATTAGACTCTAAAGTTTGAAGTTCAATGATAGTGAAAGCAGACCTCTACTATGGCAGTGAAACCATGATTAAGAAACATCACAAAACAACATTCTCACATTCTTTAATATACAATCTAATTCATTAACAGACACTAAGGGAGAGACGAGTTCCTATGCAGTGCCACAAACAAACTATGATGAGGGACGAGCTATTTGGTTCCTTGCGGCTTTAACTCTGGCAACACAAAATTGCATCAAAAACTGCAATGGGAAGCTACAAAACAAGAAGTTCAGTGGGAAATGCAGACAGAATTAAGGAATTTGGAGGGGACTTCGGACGACTATCTTCTTGATCAACTTAATGAACTGCTAATGTATTTTACAAATGTTTTTGTATTCAATAGTTTTGCAGTACCAAAAAAAGGAAATACACCAACAAAAATGGGATCATATGGCTAAAAACGACAATGAAATTAAGGTACAGAAATTCAAAATATACAAAGCAGCCACAATATACAATTAAGGTACATAAATTCAATATTTGTAAATAGGAGATACTACCTTTTTGGCTGGCATATGATTACCATTTGAAACCAACTCAATCTGTGCTCGTGACATGTTCACAAAACATTCCAGCGCATGATCAGATAATGCGGATCTTGGTTCAATTTTACAAATACGATCAAGCTGCATCTGTTCAGTTTCCCCAGTCTTAGGACCTTCCAACCAACCACATATTCACACGAACAGCTCTCTTCTCTTCCTTTGCGAGCGTGAGGTGCACGGTGTATCTGTCAATAATGCCATGTAAATTCAAGTTACAGTTAATCAAGTCAAATAGCATTTCCAAAATATAATGCAGACTATTCCGTAAATGTTTTCTATGTCCTAGCCACCCAACACAAACCACCACCAACAACACCACTACCCAGCCACCACCACCAACACCATAACCCAAAACCCCAAATTTAAACATAGATCAGGAGTTGAAATAATAATTGGCACTAGCAGAACCTAAATAAAAATCGGTCAGTGAGTCAAGACAACGATTCAGTAGCTCCCCTTATAGAAATTATGGAATCAGATAAACCCTTAAAACCCTTTTTCAATAGCTCCCATTTCAACTAAAAGTAAAACCTTAAAACCCTGAATCAGGGCATACATTACCAAAATCAAGCAATAAATGAGTCACTGACTCACTCACCGATTCAATAATATTAAACTGAAACAAAACCACAAATCAAACTCATTAACCTACCACCAGGTTCACCACCACTGAAACCCTAAACCCCAAAACATAATATACAGAATAAACGAAAACCCTAACAAATGAACCGGAAACTGAGTCAACTCACCGATTCAATGAAGCCATTGTAGAACTTGCGGTCTACTTCACTATCTTCGAGCAATGCACAAACAAGATCCAAACGTTTCAGATTCTTACACTCTTCAACTTGCAGCTGAACACATGCTGGATGAAATCTGTTCACAGAATCGTCAAACTCTTGAAATCTCTGACATAAAACTTCTCATCGTCATCTTCACCGAACTCTAGGAATCTCACAGTAAGGCTACCGTTTCTCTTGCTGAAAACAAGCTTTCCGACTGTGTACCAAGCATCGTCACGGATTGAACGGAAATCTAGAAGTGGGTTTTGATTTGGTTTTTTTTGGGAGGAGGAGACATTTTTTTGTAAGTTTCTCCAGGAATGAGTGAGGAGAGAAGAAAGGGGGATTTCGTTATGCGAGGAAGTGGAAGACTGAAAGTTAGTATTATTTTTATTCGTAGTGGAAATGATTAAGGTGGATAAATCAGTGATTACACTGATTAGTTTAGGGATAATGTTGTTTACTGGAGTTCAAGTAGGGACACACTCCTCTAGGGTGTGTGTTCGACGAGAAGTATTTTCATCTAGCATTGTTAGAGTTATTGGATCAACCAATTTTGTGGTGGAAGTTTTCAGTAGAATTTTTCACTCTAAAAGTAAAAATTGAATTTTCATTCAAAACCATTCCACCGTTGAATTGATAGATCCGAGGGATCTAGCAATGCTAGAGCATTTCTAGCTAGATCAAAAAAAAATCGGTGTTCGACAGTGTTCATTTGGTTGGATGATTGGTTAACTGCATGCCCTACTACAATTTTAGTGTTAAAAATCTTAAGCTTTGCAGCGTAGCTCTTTAAATAAAATAAGTGATGGAAATTAAAATGTCACGAAATTGGACTCTATATGAGGCATCATATCTGGCCACTGGATGCCTACGTAATTTTCGTAGTCAACTTAAAATCTCATCCTAAAAACACATCACATGTTGTCAAGATTTGCAAGCGTGCTTTTGTCTTGCATTCAGTATGCACCTACCTCAACAACTCATGGGGTTCTCGTACGTTCCTCATTTTGCATGGCAAAAAATACCATGACACTACTCGTGATACTCCCACCCTCTACACCTAAACTCTTTTTATGTTAAGAAATTTTCTCTCACACATTGTACCATATTTTGGCATACTGACTTTGCCCCCTTTATGGATACACTTTAATTTGAATTGTTTCACCACTAGCAACAACGGTGACAACTTATCTCTAGTCTCTATCAGCATTGGATACCATTCTTTTTTTCTACTACCTCTTCTGATGATTATAAGAGTTGTAGCATTATTCACCTTCATCTATTTGTTCGTATTGCCATATCTCACCCAAGTTCTTTTCTACCAACCATTATATACATTACCCTTCAGTCACAAATGAGTAATTCTACCACTAAATCTCCAAAACCACTACCACCACCCCTGAAGATATTCAGAACCTCTCTTCACAAATGTCTTCCAAACTTATCTTGCCAAAAGCATTACCATCTTCTCTTGTTGATCATGTGTTCATTGATAAAGTGGTAGTTCTTGACGAAGAAGACTCTGACTTGAAACTAGCTACGTTCTTGTTAGGGTTCGGTTCTCTGAACTATACTCAGGTTGTTGTTTGAATATTGATATTAAACAAGGTTGAAGAATGGTTTCGTTGATTACCGAACTATGAGATATACTTGGCATAAATCATGATGGGATTTAAATGAAAAAACCATTAATGGACACACTCAAACAATTTATATTAAGCACAAAAACATTGAGACTTCATTCAAGAACACAAGCAATTCAACATCTACAATTTCATCTCTAGCCCTAACAAGAAAAGTAGCAAGACATAGGTTTACTAAAACCTAAGAAAATAAATATCAAAGAAAAGTTTGGAGCCTTGCGACTCCAAACCCTGAAAACTGTCCTTTTTCTGCCTGCGGCTTCCCCTTTTTATAGCTTTGACATCACCGACTTAATTCTGCCGGAACTCTAAATATTGACTGACTCCAACTGGCAACTGCTGTCATAGCCCGGTCCATTACTGATTTCACATCCCTCAATTAGGCCCACTAGAACTCAACGAGCCCACCAATTCTTCACTCCAATTTCAGTTCCTACCATCCATCCAAATTCACGGCAACATCAGTTCTTCCAACTGGATTTTCAGCACAAAACTAGACCCAAAATCTCCACGAATCTGTACCACCTGTTACATGTTCCTCTTGTCTTCGAAACTCTTCATAACTGAACTCTAAACAACCACACGAACCATGGGTAGCAACGTCACAGTAGCACATGGTCATGACTGAAGTTAGGCTAAAAACTGGTAGTTCAGGCCTTTTCTCGAACGTCTGCCATACATGTTCCTGGTGAGATAGTTATGAACATGGTGCTTATTTCTATATCCTGATTCATCTCCTTCCCTGCAATGATTCAAATCCGAGAACAACCCAAATTAATAATTCATTCAACCTCTCGAATTTCATCATTTCAATCATTATTCACACCTAAATATCAAATAACAACAGACCCTCTTTCTTCCTGTTTATTAAGCACAAATCATCCTCACGAATCCCAGCCACACTTGTGTTGTTCTTAGCTTCCATAACTGACCCCAAATCTTCGAAAATTCTCTCAGAACCCATCATTAACAGCCACGACCATCAGCCACTTAATCTACTGTCAGCAACAACTCATCTTGGCTTTCTTTACGGCCAGAGATCTTCACCCAAAACCACCTCAACCCAGTTGGCTTTTCATTCATGCTCTAACCCTTGGAAAATCTCCAAACCCACAGCTACGGCAGCGGCTAAAGAATGAAGCAGCAGTAGACTTGGTTGTTCTGACATTCTGTCGAACAATTGATATGCACGACCTGGCGGCATTCCTGTAAAGAAAATTCTCTTCTCCCATAGCTCTAAGATCCCTGCAAATTGCAATTCATACAAAACCCATAACTCATAATCTTACAGGAACTCAAAAACATTCAATATCTCGTCCATCCATTTCAAAACAGCAACTTCTTCACATTTCTTTCTCCTTTTCTTTCAATCAAAACTGACCACACAACCTCGAACCCATTCTTCATCTCTTTCTCGTCTTTGAAACTATCTGCACAACCCTTGTAATCAACCAACCAATGTAAAAAAAAAAACCACAGCCTCTCTGTTGTCGTGAACTGAGTGAGGGAACACAATTTGCTCGACCTGATTTCTGAATTTGAAGTGAAAGATTAAAGGTGGTGGCCCTGAGTAGAAGTCGCGTCTGTCTTCAGCAATTTTCAATGGAGAATAAAATGGATGCCCCCAGTACTGTACGTGGCTGCCTGTAGTAGTTTTCAGCAATTCTTCTTCCTAAGCTACTTTTTGCCTTCTTTCTTGTTGTAATGTCGGAATTGCTTGTATTTCTTGTAAAGTGCTTAAAGAACTATTATTAATAAAATATGCGCTCATCACAGATATGATTCAAAAAAACATGTTATCCAAGAAAAACATGGATATGATATATCAAGAGGTGATTTGGTTTCTAAACTAAAATCTTTGATTATGAGCATCAAAGTAAAATCATATCCCTGAAGGCTCAGACCCCTGAGACACCTCTTGATAAAAATATCGATTCGGAATTGAGTGATGATGAGGAACGAAATCTACTTTCTCTTGTCTCTCGATTGTTAAGAAAGAAAAATAACCCACGTACTTTTTCTTCTCACAACAAAAAACAGAATTGGGAAAATACAAAGGATTTACCACAGTGCTTTAAATGTCTAGGTTATGGAGATACCTCTCCTGATTGCCCTAACAAAGATTGTTGTGATAAACTGAAAGCCTTCAGTGCTACCCTAGACTGTCCAGAAGAGGAACGCTTGGGGCTCTTACCTTTGCATAAGGATCTCTGTATGCATTCATCTTGCTTATCATTAAGTGCTCAACATGATGATATCAATCGATAAGCAAATGTGTCTCTTGACATAAAAGATCACTCTGCTTCAAAAAGATCTTGAAAAAGAACAGATTGAACATAAAGCAGACAGGGAACGATTCATGATTGAATTGTCAAACCTTGAGTCTCGTATTCAGAACTTTGAAAGATATTCTCTTTCTAAAATAATGTATCTTCATGACGTTGAAACTCAACGGCTAAGATAAGATAACTTTGTACTCAGAAACAGATTAGATAATCTGTCAACTTCAAAAGGAGTTCTCTCTGAAAGTGAAAACGTGAATAATTGTAGAACTTCTCCAAAGAAGTTGTCTCACATGAGACCAACTCGTGATCTTGGATCTCGACCTACAATTATTGCTTCTATCAAAAAACCTTCTTCGCCTAAGACTGTAAAGAAATGGGTTGAGAAAAGGCATGTCAGACATATCATAGAGGATAAACAGCCTGTCAACATTGGTCTTCAGAAGAACATTGGCAAATCTCTTTCAAGTTGCAGAGAAATTATTCACTCCATGGAGAAAAATCTATCAGACATGATTCGAAAGACTGATAAACCGGGTATGTCCTCTACTAGCAGCTCGTGGATCCCTTCTAAAAGAAAGAAGAGAAATTCATGAAGTCCTATAGACAGGACCTTAGTGTTCCCTTCTCAATAAGAGTAAGGATTCTCGCTATTAGTAATCCTTGTAGCGAGAAAAAGTCTAAAATAGGATTTTGTTTAAAAGATTTTTTTATATAGTGCATCAACAAATATTTACCTATTATCTAAATAAGACAATAATATATCATCTCTTACACTTGTTGAGCAATGATCTCCAAAAAGATGTGTCCACGCTCAAAAGATTATGTGATCCTTTGTCCTGAGGTTTATGATCACCAATGTCATCATCATAATTGTCTTACAACACCTATCTTAACTGCAGTGAGCTGAAACAAGATTTTATAATATAAGGGTGCTATCACATCATATTAAAGGGTCCAAAATGTAATGACTCGATGTGGATGCCAACACCTTTCTGTGCTACTTCTAGAATTTCCCCTGCCTCTGGCTCCTAAGGCAAGAGTCGAGAACAGGTTCCATGGGAATCACTATGAGAAAGCCAAAAGGAATATATGCTCTAATCATATTGTTGACATTTTAAACTTATTTGAGGTAAAAAATTGTCTTATGAGATGAACCCATGTGGTCACACTATGCTTAAAAATTGTCCTTTTTTACCTCAACAAAACTGTTGTTTAAAGGACGTTCGCAACTTGTTATGAACGCAAAACTTGTCCCTTAAAAACCCTAAACTCTGTGTCTGAACCTTATAAAAGGTAGAGTAGGAAGGGTTATTTTATCAGTCCAAAAGAAGGAATTCTTTTCTCCTTAGAACTGAAACTGCAAGATAAACGACAACACATCGACTGTCATTCGTCCTTCCTGTAAAAAAATACGAATTGAATCCTCAGACAGTGAATCTAGTATGACTCAAGAGAATAAAGCATTATCTGCTCAATGCTCAGTTCCATGCATCTCTGAAGAACAAATAAAGGCGTTCGATATGAAACTTGACATTGTTCTTGAACACGTTTTAAGTTTAAGCAAGGAGTTTAACAAACTCACCAATCTCATCACTGA
>JAJJMA010156983.1:2481-22743 GCA_023529015.1 Papaver nudicaule | reverse complement strand
TTGTCAAAATCTTGAAATTTCTGGGAAAAAAACATGAAAAATCGTCAAGGTCGATGGTCATAACCATGACGATTTTTCTACAGTCAAGAACAATCGTCATGATTTTAAGACATAACCTTGACGATTTTGTCTCTGTAACTTGAAAAAATTGAATATTTTTCATACAAATCATAGTGTTTTTAGTGAACTAAGCTTCTCATTGGAGTATCGTTCGATTATGTTTGACCAACCATCTTTGTATTGTAAGTTAATCAACAAACCAAGTTTCAAAATCCGAATTTTGAAGTTGTTAAAGTTTAATTTGGATATTAGAGATGAAGAAATGAAATAGAGAGAAGAAGATTGTTTGTTGTTAATGATATAGAGAAGATGGTTTTTGTTTGAGTGTTTTTTTTCGTTTTGTAGTAAGATTAATAGTAAAATTAGTGATCCGAATTTTGAAGTTGTTCAAGTTTAATTTTTTTTTGGATTTTAGAGATGAAGAAATGAAGTAGAGAGAAGAAGAATGTTTGTTGATAATGATATTTGTTTGGGTGTTTTTTGATTAGTTGTGTAGTTCAATTAGTAGTAAAATTAGCGTAGGGACTTTTTAGTATTTGCACAAAGTTTTAGCACCCCTTATAAACTGGGATGGGATATTTGAAGTAATGCTCGTCCTCATTAAAAAAGTGCTCGCCCTCAAATTAGCCGGGCAAAATTTTCTTTGTGTAGGCAAAATCAATGAAACAAAAAATATTTCTTAAAACAATAGAAAAAAAATGTAAAGTTATGTTAAGTTATTGAATGTTTGATTTTACAAGCTCATCGCAAAGTATCAAGTTGAAAAATTACTGACTTGTGTAAGCATCAAGGATATTAGATGTCTTTGACTTGTTTCCAAGACAAACCAACTCCTCCCCCGGGGCGCACCTTCAACACAGGTTTTTTCTAGCAGCAGTGATTTGGTTTCTAAACTAGACTTCCTAATTTGACTTTTTGTATCCAACGACAAGATTTCCCAGGAACCTTTTTTTTAAGAGTAATTCCTTACGGACCGAAAAATGTCTGAGGAACAGTAAAAAAAACAGAAAATGCGAGAGGAATTTTCCATTGGCCCCCCCTGCTAACTGGGGCCTCCCCCTCCCCTCACATTTTCTGTTTTTCCTTTGACATTTCTAGGTCCGTGCAGAAGCACTGTTTTTTTAAAGTGTAAATTGTAATATGGATTTCGTCGATTTTGTGCTTTGTCGAGTGGCTCTTTTGCATTAGTTATGAAAATAGGTTTCTGACTATTTAATGGTTATATTTCCAAAGAGAGGTCATTTATTACATAACGATGTAAACAACGAAGGCGATGCGAATAATGAGGCAATTACGACAATGCCACGATAATAGCAAGGTTTGATATCAACAATGAAGGCAATGACGCCAATGCCACGATAATAGAAAAGTTCGATATCAATAATAAATGCAATTACGCCAATACTCCGATAATAGCAAGGTTCGATATCACCAATGAAGAAGATTACGACAATGACACGATGATAACTATTTTCGATATCAACAATGAAGGACATTATGGCAATCAAAAGATGTTAACAAGGTTCTAAAGTGTATTTCATTTCTTGAATTTTTTCCCCACGATTATCTTATTATGTGCGACTGGTAACCTCATTCTGGTGCTTTCTTCTTGTATGTGCGCAAATCTCTTTCTAGGCGCAGAGGATATTGATGAAACAACAACTCCTCGATCAGTAGACCATGCTACTCACCTCATTGGTCCTCTATCATTGGTTGTGGGAGTCTGGTTACTATATGATCTGTACAACGTCAGGCTGCGCCTAATGGTTAAAGATCCAGCCCCTGGCATATTGTCTTCGGCAGAATCTTGTTGATATGCATGACTAGTTCTCAAGCGGATGTTTTTATAGGTTCTTTCCATATTTTCCGCTGAATATAGATGTGGGTGAGTATCAGAAGCTGGTTCTTCAATCCCAAGTCTAGATCTTGCATCCAGCAGTGCTGGTATAATATGCCGAAATATACTTGTGACCCGAGGTGGTACCCTAAAGCTCCCACTAGGATTGGCAAATCAGAGCCATTATCCAATAGCATGTTTAGGTAACTGGGAGCCACTTGAGCCGCTTGAACTTGCCTTACAAGATGGGTTTATGGAAAATTCTTCTGTGGCTTTCCTTTTGTAAGACTAGATTTTTGCCCGTGCTATGCATCGGTTTTTTTTTTTTTTTCCGTTTTTGTGTGTTAATTATCATCCTTTCTCTTATTTTTTTTTTTTTCGTCAGCACCCATAACAACAAATGTGAATTCTTTTCAAGGCACAAAAGAATTATCTGAAAAAGCCTTATTATTATTTCCGCCCCACTTTTTGCTTTTTAATTTACTTAATTTTTTTTATCCTCGTAAATCTATACTCCCTCCGTTCCAATTTACTTGAGGGTTTTGAGTTTTTCACGCAGTTTAAGAAAAATGAAAGAGATTATTTTCTACCCTAATTTACCCTTAATAATATCTCCCTAATACATTTAATTCTCCTAGTTTTTAATTCTTTTTGTTCATAGGTTCTAGTGTATTATGTTTTTAGGAATAAAAATATATAGGATATTAAAGAAAAGTCAAATTTTTTTTACTATTTCCTATGTTTTGTGTGATTCCAAAGTAAGGATAATTTAGGAAAAAATTGGGGAAAATAGGAAAACCCTCAAGTAATTTGGAACATGAAAAAATCCTAAAACCCTCAGGTAAATTGGAACGGAGGGAGTATAATTTACTTAATCTCTTGAAATCGTACAAATTAGCAGAGTTTTGGTAGTCGTGGTACGCCCGAGTTTTTTTTTCGTTTGTTTAATCAGTGATGTGCTATTCATCGGGCGTAGCCGCGTAATAATCTTCCCTTGCTAAATGATATTTTGTTGTTCTCTTTTAACTCTTTTTATTGTTGCTCATATATCGATCCTTGGAATTCAATCGTTTTTGCTTTGGCCTTCACTTCGTTTTTGCTACACTGTTATTTCGTTATATGAATAAGATTTAAAACGGATTTTACTAAGGGTTAATAGAAATTCATGAGCCTTATCAAATCATGATACTTTGAAAATGTCGTGGTAAACTCATAGCTTGCAATCAATCAACAATACACAAAGACAATTATTTCAAAATGTCTCTTACCTCCTTACCTCCTCATTTGTAATAATTGAGTCAAAGTTGATCAACTTTCTCCCAGAATTAGTGTCTTTGCCGTTCCCCGCGGATAAGCACATCTTGGAATCTTGGTGAAGTGAAAGTTTTGTTATTAGGAATCGACTCCCTAATTGGCCAAGCCGGCCACCGCCATATACTTCAGTATCTCCAGCACCATACGTGGCAATACTGCTATGTTACATTCCAATGCATCCTACTCACGTAACTAAGCCACCATCATTTATAGACTCCAGTACCTCTCATTTCCGTGGCAATACCATTGCCTTACACTCCAATGCCTCCTACTCCCATATCCATGCCACTATCATCTATAGACTCAAGTACCTTCCACTCCCGGACAATACCACGCTCTTACACTCCAATGCATCCTACTCCCATAACCAAACCACCATCATATACTCATGTATTTTTTGCACCGCCGTCCACATTTCATATTGTTGTGCCTCCCACGCCCGTCGTTAGTTATGTCACCTTCGTATGCTTCTTTACCTCATATAACGGTCCAACGTCTCCTACTTCCGTAACCAAGCAACCATCGTATACTTATTTATCTCATGTCCCTCTAGCTACTATTGTATATTAGTGTGCCTCCCATTCATATCGCTAAACTACCTGCACATACTTCTTCACTTAATGTAACATTCGTGCATCCTACTCCACTCCTGTAACTAAGGCACATTTGTCATTTTGTGTAACTTTTTAAATGAGCAGAGTAATGAAAATCCCAATTAGTAAAAATATCCTAAAATGACGCTCACCCAACTTTCTACAGCAGCCGTCACAAATTAAAACATATGGTGATTCAGTGTCATTCATTACCGTACTTACTATGAAAGATGCCATGGTAATACTGTTGGGAGTTTTTCTGTACGGTCCGACTCTAATGCTTACCACCAATGATCTATTGACCACAAACACACATAGGTGCCATATAGAGATATATCAAGCAAACAAGCATATAACGATTAACGAATAAATAGACATACCACAACACAAGATTTATAGTGGTTCGGCGAGCCTACTCCACTTTGCGATGATGATCCTTTCCACTATAATGAAAATCTCCGAAGAACAATTACAAGAACACCTTTCGGTATTAGCCACCCTTTTCTCTCTAGCATTACAACGTCATGACTAGAAGACAACCTTGGCTACACAATTATCTTGCTATCCTAGCATCACAACCCAATTGCCGTGAATACTTACAACCCTTCAAGAATACAATTCGCACTCTTCTTGTCGTAACCTTACGCTAGATACAATTAGTTCTTGCTCTGATACCATACTAGATTTAATATCTACATTTTGAAACCCAGATTTTATTAGATGGGAAAGATAAGATTTACAAAGAGTAGAGGTGTGTTTATATAGCACACATTAGCAAACCGACTTACTCTCCCACACGTGTCAATAGTATATGACACACACTTACACCTCACATGCTCACACCTCACATGCTCACATTACAAAGATTACACACTACCAATACTTACACTATTAGAAACCCACAACTTCGTTGTGTTTACTTACCGCTCAAGAAGAAACCCTAGACTCACTAAGAACCTCTCACAAGATAATTACCACCCCAAGAGGTGGGATGGTTCCCTCACAATTCTATTGTGAATACCGTTGTGGATACCATGACTAATCTCATAGCCTAGACCTCCTTATATAGGAGTCATAAACTTGGTTCCCAAGTATTAGTCTCCTAGGATTAGGAAACCTTTCTCAACTAGGAAATCCACCTTAATATGGATATTGGCCTAAATTAGAACACCTCTAATATCTAGGTAACACTAGTGGAAATCAGCCATTTTGCTACACTAGACAACTACACACTTAATCCGTAGCAATGGGTACTACGGCCATAGTGTGTAGCAGAGCAAGAAGTGGCGTAGCAGAGTTGGCTAATTTTATTTACATGTTTGCCATCAGCTCTGCTACGCACACCACCACTAACTTAATCCGTGTTAAAACAGCTGGGCCCACTGCACCTTATCACTTTTGTCTGCTCGGTTTCGGAAATCCGACAGAAAAAAAAAATATATATCTTTTTTTTTCTTCCCTAGAACTAAAAACAGATCTAGGTTTCTCGTCTTCTCCTTGTTCTCTTCTTTTGTTCTCTTCTTCCCTCTCGAATCAAAGACTGTATTTGATTCTGGTCACTAAAAAATGGAAAGGTTTATAATCTTTGTTGTCTAGGCATTTATCTAGGGTTGTTTCATCATCATCAGGTACAACTAAGTTAGTTTAGGATTTTACAAATTGATTTTTTTTTCTGTTTTTTGGTTCCAATGGTTTGTTCTTAAGGTTTAACTCTCTGATTTGTGTGTTTATCAGGTACAATTTCGTTTTAGGGTTCCATTTTCCTCCATCTTCTTCTTCTTCAAAGATATGTCTGTAACCAATGAAGAAGTCTTGGGTTTTGTAGTGAATCAGTATGAAGGAATCTAGGGTTTTAGTTAATTTTATTTTTTCTTGGTAGATTTGTGATTTCTGATGGTTTTGGATGATTTTTTTTTTTACAGAGATACGATTGAGAACGAGAACAAGAAGAGAAAGAAGGTTACTTCGTGCAGGTGAGATTTTCGGAAACCCTACTAGTTTTTGTTGAGATGGATTTGCCATACCAATTTTCGGCTTCTCCGGATCGGTTTTTAGATTCTTGTAATGGGTTAGTTTGCATGATGTTTCGCACTGCTAATAGTGGTGCGCCGTTCCTTTGTGAAAAGACGATAGAAACATGGAGAAAAGTTCTAAGAAGAACAAGAAAAGCTTATGTTAGTAGCAGTCCTTGTTAAGCTTGTTTTGACATGGCTGTAGTTTGTCGGTTTTACCATGTGTCTTTTATGGTATCTATAAGTACTGGGATTGAAAACTGCTTTCTGTATCCATTCTAGAGTCAATACACTGTAGTGAATCCTGAAATCCGTGTAGCACTTCAGTGAATAATGAGAATGAAGTCAAAGTCACTATCTTGTGTTGGGGGATCCTGCTACTTGATATCATCGAAGACGAGGTCTTACGATTACCCCTTCAGAGGGTAAGACTGCAAATTTGCTTAGAAATTTTCAGTTTCTTTATATATTTTCTGTATATTGTTTCAAGTGCATTTTGAACCTATAATAATCAGCATGCTAAATCCTATATGGAATGGACCTCAACTGTGTCTCGATGTTTGTATGGAAATGGGCACAAGACATGCTTAGGAATCAGTCATAACTCATACTTATGTTAGATCCTAGGAGTAACTGCTCAATCATGCTTACATTAGATAACCATTTGAAATGAAAATGACAAAATGCTGCTCTGTAGTTGCAGCAGTTGGGTCTATTGCAAAAACAGGATCTCATTCTAGCTGACACAAATCATGTGTTGAAATTGGACAGCCACCATTGTTGCTTTACTTATCAGATGTAAATACAGTACCACTTCCACCTATCTACCTGACGTAAATTGTGTGTTGAGAATTGGACCACAACCATTGTTAATTTTCTACTTAGCGTTACTTCATCATTCATTTAATATAGTACCACTGTCATTTATGCAAGAGTTAGATAGACATATTGACTAGCTGCATATTGGTATGAGATTCTTAATTCAATAGAAATTAGTTAGAATTTTTAAGGTAAAAATTAGTTTTTTTTGTTGTGATTTCTACCTCCAATAAAACACGACAGGTCCATATTTTTACCAAACCCTCTGTATTACATCAAAGATAAGATACTGAGAGTCTGAGACTTTTAGCCTTATCTCTATCAGAGGTCTTAGGTTGACAGCAGAAATCGTTACCTTGTTTCTGATATGGACTGGGATACATTCCCAAGTTGAGGGGCGGAGCCAAAGGTTGGCTAAACCTGGCTGTAGCCCCAATAGTTCATATTATTCTTTTGCTATCTGATTTCCTACTAGTTTCCACTAGTACAGTGTTGACTGGCTCAATTGATTGAGTAGAAGTGAACTAACATAATAATGGTGCATTTCAGGTGGTTATGGAACTCTTGAAGAGTTTCTTGAAGTTATAACTTGGTCTCAGTTGGGAATACACGAGAAACCGGTAATTAGTAATGCCTTATGCTGCATTAGAAGTTCTTAATCATATCACTTCTATGTTTGAATGTCGTTCGCTTATGGTTTTTTTCTTCTTAATTTTGAAGGTAGGTTTACTGAACGTCGATGGATACTACAATTCCTTGCTATCATTCATTGACAAAGCTGAAGAAGAAGGTTTTATTAGTCCAAGTGCTCGTCACATTATCGTATCTACCACAACAGCAACAGAGTTGGTGAAAAAACTATATGCCAGTTGTTTTGTCTGCACAGGAGTGGGATCAGTCGATGCTATCACATTTTGCTCTGGACAACAACTATATGCAGCAAAGCAAGAGCTAAGTCATGCTCTCTACAGGTACAACTTTGGGTTCAATGGAAGCTTAAATTCAGCTCTGTTATATTTGAGTTTGTCTAGTTCATTGTGTCGGGACCGTAGTCAGTATATCCTTGGATTGCTCTTTCACTGAATTAAGTATATCTTTTGGTTGCTCCATCCCTTGGTTCAGGGATAAGTGTATCTTGTTTTTTGCTCATTGCATATTTGACAACAAACAGTTTGGATGCAGGTGTATCTTGTTTATTCTTCAACGGGGGAAGCAAGAATCAGCCAAGATCACATACCAATGTCGGACTCATGCCGATCCACATGTCTCTAGGTCCATTACAATCGATTGATTGCACATTATGGACAGTAGGCATATGGGTCTGCATGGATCCTTTATATGTATGTGGATTGGTTGTGGCAATGGATTTCTCTTATTCCATTTCGGCATCAAACATGGTGATCACTTTGTTGGCGTTACAGGATTTCCAAGTACTAGGACTTACAATGGTATTGCTTCTCTTCTATCTTAACTAGTTCTGTAACTTAGGACTTAGGTTTGAAACATAGTTGTGTAACTTAGGATTTCAAAACTGAAACACAGTTTGAATTTCTGTAAGTATGAAACAGAGTCCATTGTCAGAGGTGAAGATGTAAATCATTATTTGTGCAATTAGAAATATTTGTTTAGTTTCTGCTCAATTATGAATACAGTTTCATTCCTTGGTAATATTTGTTTAGTTTCTGCTCAGTTAGAACAGGTTTAGGCATTCAGCCAAATCTGAATTTAAATTTAGGTTGAATCAGCTCAGGCTTTTCTGACTGCAACTGAAACTGAATCATTTTTTTTTAATTCAGAAACCTAGACTACTACGGATACTACTACACACCCAAGTGCGTAGCAGTATAACTACACACCCAAGTGTGTAGCAGAACTGCTACCCCATCTATGCGTGTTACACCAACTAACACGCCTAAACTGCCACGCTTTTTAACACAGATGACGTGTGTAGCAAAACCGTGTTTAACTACACACCCCAGCCGTGTTAAAACAGGCTATTTCCACTAGTGTAATAAACTCAAATAATATTCTGGAAGATCCTAGAATCTCCACCGTCCTAATTAATCTCACAATTCTCCACCTCGGATCATGCATTTTATGCATGAGACGATCAACATGAGATTACCGCCATCTTCTGAAATCGGTTGTGCCCAAAGCTGCCAATGTATTCTTTCTTCAAGGAATCAAACCGACACCGTAGTTCACATTAGTCTCCACCTTTGTTGTTCTTCGCTTCATGTCATCATCGCCACCACTTTGCCCCTTTCGACGCCTTATTGTAGATTAAGTGCAAACAAAGTTTGAACTTACTTTTGGTTACCACAGTTGTAAGCATGTCTGCAAGATTACCCTTCGTGTGAATCTTTCATACAAAAACTCTCCACTATCTTCAATA
Source organism: Papaver nudicaule (assembly GCA_023529015.1). Lineage (NCBI taxonomy): Eukaryota > Viridiplantae > Streptophyta > Magnoliopsida > Ranunculales > Papaveraceae > Papaver > Papaver nudicaule. The sequence continues at coordinate 13,713 of JAJJMA010156983.1, read as the reverse complement.
TCTCGCACAAACTGATACCGAACTCTGATATGCTTTACCCTTCCGCGAATATCTCCATGCTTGTAGCACTTTGAATATCACCATGCATTTCTATGCAATCTTCTTTGACTCCAAACTATTCAATCAAGTCGTTAAGCCGAAATAGCTTCCTTCATGGCCTCATTTACCGTTATCAATTCAGAAATTGTCTGCAACTGATTGTAAAGACGACCTTCAACTATTGAACCACGAGCCAATGTAAACACATATCCGGCTGTAGATTTCAACAATCCACATCTGTCCATTATCGGAATCTACATACTCACAAACTTGTGACGGTTCTTCACCAACACCTTCTTGGTACACCAAACCTTCATCTACCATACCCATTAGGTACCTCAGATTCTTCATCTTAAACTTCATACTCAATTGAGACTCTAATTTCTCAATATCGATCATGCCTTTTGCAGCACAAAGCATGTCATCCACTTATAGAAGTAAAAACATAAAAGAACCATCATTGCTAGTTTATATTAAACTAACCCGGTTAGCTTCCGAGAAACCAACCATCTTGTATGTATCAAGGAACGACTTCAACTACGCATCAAACACAATCAATCCACGGATCATTGTCACTATGCGCAAATCTTGAGCCCATCTCTACCATGAGTCTTGCTTTACTGAGTTTATCTCACCTTGAGTCTTGATTATTTATAATCATATCTCACCTTGAGTAAATCATTGTTACTACTATCGAACATGTTTACAGTAATTATGCGCCCTTGAACCTTGGATGCCCCTTCGATCTTTGCTCCACCTGAGTTAGATGGCAGGTCTAACTCCTCCATGAGCCCTAACTCCTTGGCTTCCCTTGTTCCACGAGCTTTGCTCCACCTTGCGCACCACTCCTTCCATAACCACTCGATCTCTTAGTAGCCCTATTAAAGCTCATCATTACAAGAACCATCGCTTTTACGATAATTCTATAACCTTGGATACATACTATTTATATTCGCAACAACACCTTAGTTTGAGCTGAATTTTCCCACTCCATAATTGAGTACCATATAAGAAGTTGTCTTCTGACTTGTGCACAGTCACAGACCACCACCATAGTCAACAAGGTATGGATTTATGTATTCTTACCACTGGAGAGAATCTTGTAAGCAATACCTTCCTTGTGCATAACCCTTGACTATCAATCTTCTTACGCCGTACGCCTCGTACTCAGAGTTTCTTCCTTTCACATGAACACCCATCGACCTTATTTCTGCTGCAAATCAACTTCTCCAGTTTTAATGGAGACTTTACGCCATGGGACTTCCTTCGTTCACCAGGAAATATTTCTTCAGTTGTTGCCAAGGATCACCACTTTGAACCTCCACATCATCTATATCTAATTAAAAATATAGAATCACTTGTGAAATAAATTCACATACCCGCTTTACCAATCCTCCACCCAAGTTGAAGTTTCTTTGTTACAGATAAACAAAGACCTCACTCACCTCTTCTAGATGACTTCAATTTGGTGATAACATTATTGGTAAACTGTAATTGAGATGACACGCCATTTCCACACCAGCTCAGCTCCCAAACATTACCCAAAAATACTTTAGATAACATGCACCGTGTCTTCTCCATATTTGAGATATCTTTATTACTGCAAAGTGCCCTACTATGCATGAACACTGATAATACTTCTTCATGGACTCAACTCAATGAATCCCACAGTTAATCAAACTAACTCGTGTGACACTATTATCAGTCTGGGTTTTCTATCACCATAGTCTTTGCACTACCTTTCCACAACTCTATCAACTATTATGGCGTACTACCACACTCTCCTTGATAAGTTGTCATATAGCAGATCAATAAAGAATCTCCATCCTTGAATACTTTCGGTTAAGTATTCCCTCACACATTCGAATGAATGTACCGCACATCCATTTCAGACGTACCTCCATTATACCTTTCGTATAACTAAAATTTTGCCAAACTCCCTTCTATCTATAAACTCAACGTTCAAGACTTCAAGTTTTGCAAAATCCTCATCCAGCTTCTTCTCACTTATATGTCCCAGACGCATATATATACAGATCTTGAAGAACTAGAATCAACCATATTTCTGATTCCCATGCAAGCTCCACCTACTACTGAACCCCCGCATAAGAAGAACAAATTTCTTTATATCTTAGCTTCAATTACCAACTGACAGTCTGACGTCAACACATTTGTAAATCCACCTTTCGTCACAGTACTGCAACCTTTGGATTCCAAATACCAAGTGATGTCAAATTCTTCTTCAACTTAGGAACGTGCCGCCCAGTATAGGATCTACCTTACTCCCATGATTCTTGATTTTGAATTGCTCTAATCCCAACCGTACCACAAGTATAATTACTATCGAGTAGTACAACACCACCTCCTACAAACTCGTAAGAAGTAACCAGTCCCAATTTGGACTCATGAAAAGAACAATTGAAATCAAATAACCATCTTCACGATGATCAAAACATGTGACCATCAACAATTCCTCCCGTTTCAGAACTTTCTGCAACAATCGCTGCCTGTGAACTTGACTCACAATTCTCCTTAGCTTTAAGCCTTGGAGAATCTTTCTTCTAGTGTCTTTTTCTTGACACTAATAAGTCAGACTCCGTCTTGGATAATTCCTTATATCCAGATTTATATGATAAATCTAGAAAACAACACAGTAGTAACATAGCTTGCTCTTTGTCTTTAACAACTTCTCCCACATTCATTAAGTTACTCATTAACTTCATGAAATCACCGATAAGATTGTTAGCAGACTTCACTTTCTTGAATCAGAAGTAATCAACATTGTTGCTTCTAAGAAACAACCCTCTTGCAATCACGCTCTTCCCCGATCAACATCCTTCCAAAATCTCTATGGTATTCTCTCTTCAATGCCTTGTCAAACGACTTCATTGAATCACCACACTTCTCTTGACCTAACAGAGTCTAGAGAATCTGATCTACGTTAATCTCCTTCATCAAACCCTAGAGTTTGCAATCTCTGCTTGTTCCTATGCCAACTCTAACTTCACGCGATCAAAAATACCTTAATCATCGAGTACCTTTCAAGTCGACCGTACCGAGCCAACCATGGCTCTGATACCAATTGTTGGGAGTTTTTCTGTATGGTCCGACTCTAATGCTTACCACCAATGATCTATTGACCACAAACACACATAGGTGCCATATAGAGATATATCAAGCAAACAAGCATATAACGATTAACGAATAAATAGACATACCACAACACAAGATTTATAGTGGTTCGGCGAGCCTACTCCACTTTGCGATGATGATCCTTTCCACTATAATGAAAATCTCCGAAGAACAATTACAAGAACACCTTTCGGTATTAGCCACCCTTGTCTCTCTAGCATTACAACGTCATGACTAGAAGACAACCTTGGCTACACAATTATCTTGCTATCCTAGCATCACAACCCAATTGCCGTGAATACTTACAACCCTTCAAGAATACAATTCGCACTCTTCTTGTCGTAACCTTACGCTAGATACATGGAGACAGTATTCATGATAGCCCCACCTTTCTCTCTTGAAACCCACAACTTCGTTGTGTTTACTTACCGCTCAAGAAGAAACCCTAGACTCACCAAGAACCTCTCACAAGATAATTACCACCCCAAGAGGTGGGATGGTTCCCTCACAATTCTATTGTGAATACCGTTGTGGATACCATGACTAATCTCATAGCCTAGACCTCCTTATACATGAGTCATAAACTTGGTTCCCAAGTATTAGTCTCCTAGGATTAGGAAACCTTTCTCAACTAGGAAATCCACCTTAATATGGATATTGGCCTAAATTAGAACACCTCTAATATCTAGGTAATAAACCCAAATAATATTCTGGAAGATCCTAGAATCTCCACCGTCCTAATTAATCTCACAAATACAACCTCTCCATAATGACTGCCCAACAACTGGAAGTCAACCAACACTGATGCATTTTTTTTTAAAGTCTACATATGACTAAACAAAATTTATTGACCAATGTTGATGTGACCATGCATAATCACACGAACCTTTGTAATTCAAAAGGTGAAAGAAACTTCTCAAATTGTGAAATATGACATTGGGTACTGTAATTTTTGTTCTTCTGAAAGTCTACATATTCACTAAACAGAATTATCAAAATGTTTTGTGATTGACTTTAATAGGCATCCTCATCATCGCTCTTGACGGTCTAGTGAACCTCCTAACAATAACAACAACAGTTGTTGCGCCGAAGAACAAAAAAAAACGCAAGTAATTCAAATCATCCTTCAATCCGAACCCGCCGTAACCACATCCACCGAGTGGGGGGTGCTACACCAGGGTTATACGTTAATGTAAATTCTTGTCCTCCTGTAGATTACACAGTTAGTTAAACCATTAATTTTGATTGTCTGTATCAAATTCCAAAGTAAGATACGTACTCACAAAACTTCCCACTTAAATGTAAGTTCAAATGGTGTTTTAACAACCACAGCTGAGAAGAAACTACCATGCAACTAAACTAAGAATTTGAAATCTTACTGGAATTATTTCTCATGCAAAAGCACCAGCCTCTTGAGCATCTATACAAAAGACATACATATGGTGATTGGTTTGGTCCATTGAGTTCCACCTGCCACCGCCATCATCTGAATGCCTAAATTAAACTTATTAAAAAAAAAATATCAAAACTCCTTACAAATTAACCCTTCAAAGTATATGATAGAGTCAGGGATTTAACTTTAGGCGTTTTCTTCTCCTTTTAGCCCCATTAATACTTTAATCACTTCACACTGATAAGGATTTAGTGAAGTAGCGCCAAAAGGTATCCTGGAGCTTAAAAATGCAATAAAGATGACATTTGAAAATTGCTTACCAACATTAACTTACATATTCTGGGACTCCAGGGTCCTTCAACAAACTATCTTAACGTCCCCAATTTCAGTATCGGTGCGCCGTGAAAGAGAACAAACTATATGAACTTATTAAAGATACAAATTGACTTGGTAATAAGGAAGACATGGATACTAAAACTCGGGGAGAAAAATTACCTATCAGCAGCATCCGAGCATGGGGTCAATTGTGCTCTCGGTTCTCTTCCCCGTTCAAAATATTCCCTTATAAGTAAGTGAAGCACCTAACAGATAGAAGTCCAAGGAACATAATCACCATTATGAGGCTTCCTTAAAATCCATTGTCCCATTCCCTCATGTCACGAAACCTTTTCCATTTCAAGCTTCTTATCTAACACAATCAACACAAATGCGATTAAATAACCCTATATATGCTCATTCAAGCTATGTCTTTGAACAGACTCTCACATAGGTTATTAATTAGGGAATCATGGGTAGGTCCCTGTTTAATCATGCGTATTTGTGAGAAAAGAAAGGTCGGAGGGATCCGTGAGTTCTTTGGGAGGTTGAGTTGAGCTGCAAGGACTAACCTCCTCTGTCGAACAGCTAAGTAGCGAATTAAGTACTTCCAACTTTCTCCAATCCTTCTTCATGTTCGAATAACAAATTAGATCGTCCTTTCTATGCATAAACCCAACCCTCAGAGCCTCCTCCCATTCACGAATCACGTGCAGTAACAAAATACCCAACTGCACACTAACAACATCATTACAGTATTCCAAGGCAACTTTGGCAGCCTCTGCTAGCTTTCCTAGTTCTTGAAGTTCCTCACAAAGCTCAGTCGCCAGTTTTGATACGTCATCCTTACCCAGGTTCAGAAAACCAGCCACAGTCAGCACTCCTTTCCAGTTACCACAACCTCGGTATGCCTTCAAATTTTTTTCAACACAGATAAGTTGCAGCCGCGTCATCGAAGCATTTTTTATCGTTAAGATGATCTCCCCAGTCCTCAAGGACCTGGCTCCTCTTCGAATTCCGGGTAAACAGTTGAAGTCCCAGTGGAAAAAGTTGAGGATTATTCTTCATCAAATTCATGCTATCTTCATAGAAAGCATCACCAGCAGAAACGATATGTTTAAGAGCATTCTCGTACCTACACAATCTAAGATCAATCGTCTATTGCATGATTACAAACGACATAAAACATTCACAATAATATTCTAGGCAAATTGCAAAGAGCAAGAGAGGAATTCACATAACAAAAGTCTAATTTTGGGCGTAAAGACCGAAATAGGCACCGGACTTAAAAGTAGGTAACCTGATTTTTTAACGGAGTAAGTTCAAGATACACGTGCCAAAAATCAATTGGTCCAAGTTTGAGTTAGGTAAAGTGAGTGTACATCACTAATGTGGGTGATATTTTAAAGAAGTGTAAACATAATGTTATTGTTTTTCAACCAATCAGAAAAGGCCAAGTGTCCTTCTCAGAATGCCTCCCTCCCAAACACCCTTTTTCGGCCAATAAGAAGTTGTGGTATTGTCACCGCGTGACGTGGGAGCTTTTACAACTTAGAGCTTTTAGTGTATGATGAGCATCGATCATTTTCAAATGGAGGAACCTGCTCAATTGAAATTTTACCCTATGCTTGATTGCATACACATGTTGTAATACCCTAGCTACCATTGCGTCCCGGCTATCTTCAACCAACATAAACACAAGAACTGACTGACCCGATCTGAGATTAGCATTGTATGAAGTTGTTCTCCATCGTAGGCTCACCATGTGTCATCTGGTTTCTTCAGTTGTTCTGATTGGTTTTAGGAGCAGTTGTTATATCCGCATCACAAATAGATATTATGAAGTCAGGTCAACAAGCAACAAGTTTCTGCTTAATTTACACATATTATTCCGTTGAAGTTAAAATATACATACCAGTTATAAAACTGGATCTAACAATGCTATCACGTTCAAAGTTTTCAAAGAGTTCAGCGAGAGAATTATGTATCTTCTCCTTCTACACCTATTAGGAGTGGGTTTAGTTATATCTTAGTTAATGAGGTTTCCACTATCATATTAGTAGGAGCAACCTCGGGAGGAATCAGGAGCTGTTATTTTGATTTCACAAAATTGGTCCGAAGGACAAATTTTGTTAAAAACTAGTTCTTTAAGACTTCAAAAAACTGATACTGTTTATAAATACATTGATCAAAGATATATTGTTTATAAAGACATGGGGAAGGCAAATGAACCAAACGCAGAGTCAGCGACTGATATGAGCTTACCAGATTGCCCTTACATTCATAGGTATAAAAGTATACGTTTCTGAAATATAATTCCAGGGAACGGTGTTGAACATCGGAGCATTATGTATTGATAGTCTCATTCGTCCTTCCATTTCTAAATTACTTTTTTTTTTTTCTTAATGAGTATTGAAGACACAGGGACGCACAGGGAACGGTGTTGAACATCGGAGCATTATGTATTGATAGTCTCATTCGTCCTTCCACTCTTGCCACAGGGACGCACAGGTTTGGGCTACTGTTTCTTCCACTGATCCACCATGAAGACAGCTATGACGCGGCCTGCAGATTTTGCCACTATGACAACTACAGGTAAGGACGGTGTGTACAGGCAGGACGACAATCAAATCAATTGCAAAAGTGAACATGTTACCTGAATGGATAGCGCTGCAAAGCGTAGGCGATGCAAGTCATGTGTGTGCGAGAGCCCATTGCTTGCGTTAATTACGGCTATCCACCCGCGCAGGCTCTCACCTGCGCGACCAACCACTAAACCGCGGAAAGCGGCAAGCAATGGATTCTGACTACAGTTGCCGCTACCGGCGTAACGGCTATCAAAACAACGCCTGAACATGGAGGGTAGCATCCGAGTCCTCGTGACATGGCTTGCTAGTTTTAAAAGGTTCCGCTCCGCAAAACACTAAACCTGGTGGAGTATTACCTACCCGTAAAAACACTATAACTGGTGGCCTGCTACTGGTAATACTTCAAAGGATCACGGTGCTTCATATGGATGGAGTATTGAAGACATGCCCTGAAGAATATCGTGGAAAAGCATTACACATAATAAGCAATGTACGCGTTGATATTCATTTATTACGCCGTCGAATACCCTTAGTCACATATTACGAGCTTATTCGCTATCAAAACTCTTGTTTATGATCACGGTCGGTTAATGAAATGTTATAAACAAGTAGTTTTTGGAGTTTTAGTTCTAAAGAAGGAATTCATGTCAAAAAAAATATAAAATAACGCATATGTAGTCTTGGTCTTCTTTGTAGATCTGTTGCTACCAAATGAAACGCAACAAACTATCGTACCAAACCAATAACCCCAACACTGCCTGATCAAAAGAAGAACGAAGGATTAATGGATCGAGCGAGCTACAAGTAAGATTTTACGAGATATAAAGTAAGCAAAGGAGGGAGGGCTCTGGATGCAATTTTGTTTGCCTATATGAATCTTTTATGAATGTCTATGTAAATTCGGCATTGTCAAATTTCCTTCGTAGTATGCAGAAATATTGTTTAATAGTCAACATTGAGAACTTATCAATCGTCCAAATGAAATTAGTTTTAGCAGAAAACAAGTAAAGACACCAAAAAAATGAACAACTTGGAACTATATCACCGTAGGTACAAGGGGAAAGGAATGCAGGTGCCAATTCGGAAATTGGCAAATTAAATGAAACAATTAACCAAGCCCGTTAGATGGGCAAATGGGCTCTTCCACCATGGAAAAATAGTATTTTACTACTATTGATGTAATAAATCCACCTGGCATACAGTAAAGAAAAATAGAAATCACGGGAGCCATTAAAAAACAAAATCAAGCCATACGACATGTGGAGGTCGTTGCAATCACTTGCCTTAAATCCACAATGTCTTCTTTATGAACAAGTTACAACTTGTATTGATTATGCAGGAAACTGTAAAGGAGTAAGGGGTACCTGTACTACTGCCAGAACCAGACAGGAGTTGATCAAAGAAACTGTTGCAGCGGCCTTGAAATGAAGTTTCACCCTCAGATTGAGCATGGAGTTTGAAAGTGAAGACATTGAAGTCCTGCAACAGCTGAAGAGGAAATATGCTAGCCTTTCCTAATTTTGAAATCCAGGGAACCCTACCCTTGAATTATTTTGATGTTACTAAAATTATTCACTCTAAATATGTAACTAATAGGGTTGCAATTAACTTATCTTCTATCTGCGGCTCTATTGGAAATCCCCAAAACTGGAACAGTGGAAATCTAGGGCTTCTTTTTACTTCCCTTTCTAGCTTTATCTTTAGAAATGGTATGAATTGAACCTTATCACCGATCATCCTTCGTTGATGATGGGGTGCACCCAAGAGGGGCGGTTTAATCCGCTTGTTTTGTAATTTTCTTTTCTGATAAAAAATGTTACAACTCGTAAATCATCATTGTTTCCAATTCTTTTCATTACAGTACTTCCTTCGAGGAAACAAATAAAAATAAAAATCTTGAAAAACCCTAAGTTAAGAAATGAAATTTATGCAAAATATGTCTTAACTAATCTCAGCAAGCCTTCCTGCCTCCTACAACTAACTCCAAGTGCCCCATCAGACAGCTTTGAAATAAAGGCTTACTGCAAACCCTACTAGCAAATTTGGGAGTTTTATATACTAGTATATAACAAAATTCAAAGACCTCAACAACTTTCAAGAATACAAGTTCAGGTTAAAACTAGAACTTTAGATAGAAAGAAGTTGGAAAAGACGCTTATTCCAAGTTCTACCGCCCTGCAAAATTAACTGACAAAGTTGGGCATAGTTACGATCGAAAGTGCTTGTTGGACACCAAAAATGGACACCAAATGTACCCCCATTAAGTGTCATAAGCCTGAACCATCAGATTGGTTTGATGCCCCACCACATGGAAGAGCAAGGGGGGTCCACATTTGTGTTAAGTTGGTGTCTAAGTTGGTGTCCACTAAGCATTTTCGAGTTAAGATCCATGGGTCAGTGCTAGTAGGATTTGCCATATGCAGCCCAGGTGCTAGAAACTCTTTGAGCTTCTGGAGCAGTTAATTCACAAGTCAATTTTTCTCATGCACTACTCTTTGCACTTGCAGTCAGAACTTGACTCCAGAGGATATTTCTATCAGTGAGAAACCTCCAACCTAACTTTGCCACAAAAGCTTTGTTTACCTTTTCCAACTCTTTCAACCATAACAAAACCAACATGGATCAGGAGCCTGACTCTCATACTTGAGGTCAGTGGATAGAATCTCCGCTCCAGAGTTTGGAGGTCTCATAAAAACTCATAGTATTAGTATGTAAATTAGTGGGGTTGGGCTAGGCTATCAGGGGTAGGCTCAGTGGCTTTGAATCTGTTAGGAGCAGGTCCTGGCTTACGCCATGTATCGAAAAAAAAAAGAAAAAAGAAAAAAAAACCACAACCCCCATAGTCAAATCACATTGGGGATATTACAAGATGATCCTACTTTTGTAACCCGATTTACAAAACGATCATACTTTTTAAACTACTTTACAAAGCAGTCACAAATCCGTTAACTCGGACGTTTGGAGGCGTTAAAGGTGAGCTGTCGGTTAACTTGGTGTGTAAAATATCCCAAATGCCCTTCATTACACGTCACCTATACCAGTTTTACCAATTTTCCATTGAGTTAACTGACACACATCTTATCAAAACGTGTCTCGAGGGAATCTAACGGCTGATTGAAAAAGTAGCGAGATAAGATATCTCGACCTCCTTCATTCACTCATTTTCTCTTCGATTTTTTTTTCCTCTTCTCTGTAACATGGCGAGGCGACTAGTTAGGGATTTTGGGGTTCAGTAGGGTATATTCGAGGGAGAGAAACTATGAAATCATCTTAGGGGTTAGTTGGTTTTGAGGCGGAGAGAAAAGAACATCGAAGAAGAGAAGAAAGTGTACTGTTCAACGAAACCCTAACGCCATTAAAGGAGTCTGAAGCTTGTAATATTAATAGCTACCATGTATGCAGAGAAGACGAGGTATAAATTTGACCCTTGTAAACCTAATTTTGAAGGTAATTTGTGAAATCCTAATTTTTTTAAAATTTGGGGTTTTTTAAAGAAAACCCTAATCTCTGTTTCATGTTTGTAATTGATGTTAATTAAGATCTTATATTGAGATTAATGAAGTTAATTTACTGCTATATGTGTAATTTTTAGTTTTTGGTGGTTTTGATTATGTTAATTATGTTGATCGGAGGTGGTAGTGGTGGTGGTATTTGAAGTTGGGGATAGATCTGAGCTCCATAAGAAGAAAAGAATGGGATTTTGATGGGGTTTCAGGGGTCTGTTGTTTTGGTTGGTGGTGGTGGAAGGAATTAATGGTTTGATGA
>JAJJMA010156976.1:0-23622 GCA_023529015.1 Papaver nudicaule | reverse complement strand
GTCTTAGCCTAATGTCGCTTCCTTGTCGGACTATGAAGCTACATTTGATAGGCCACTTATGTACAGGGTAATACGAAGCCACTAGGCCAACTCTGTCTTGGATGACACTGGTCATCCCTCTTAGGTCACTAGGAAAAATCAACCTTGGATGGCGCTGGTCATCCCCTTAGGCCATACCCAAGTCACAATGACAATCTGCGACATCCCTGACTACTTGGTCAAAACCTGATTTTGGACTATGTCATGACCTGACCACTTGGTCAGATTAAACTTACAGGCAGCTTCAGCTTATGGCATGCTTTGGCCATCTATGGCCAAACCCATTCTCATGATCTATTCTACTTACCTTTCATGTTAACACAACATAAGTAATATCATGACAATACTACTTTAGCCAAACACATGTTTGAGATATTTTCCTAAGTATCCATATTCTCCAACATGAAAGTCATCTCACACTCTTATTGCTAAAGACCCAACGTTCAGCGATGCAAGGTCAATGAAGTCAATATGAACTTATTCGAACGACGAGTCATACATATCATTCAACAGAGATGTCAAAACGTGTCACAAATGGGGGGAGTTACATTAGGGTTTTGCTCTGGCGGTCTACGGCAGTTGTGGTGTGACACCCACTTAGAAAAAGGTTATACTCGCAGGAAATACTGAGGTAATGGGAAGTGGGCATGACTGGCGGTTAAGCTATCTCTACGGGAGTAACTCCATCATTCAACTATCTCCACTTTACCATTTTCCTCCATGATTGACAAGAGATCAGTGTATTTATGAACATACTATAAATAGATGACTTCATCTATTTCCAATGGACAACTCATCATAACCTATCTCATTTCAGTTCATCTCGATTCATCTTTCATTTTCGAGCAAAACCTGAGATTCAGATTCAATTGAGAAATCCTTGCGAAACCAGAGGGAAACCCAAGTTGTCCTCGACAACCATCATCCTTCTAAGTTATTCAGAAACCATACACATTACCATTTTTCAACCAGAAATACCTGATCTTACTCTTTCTCGGCTTCCCTCCCTAAGACCAACCCTATCTCCTCATCTGTTACCGAAGCAAGTCTGGAATGACCATTGTCTTGGTCTAGGCTAGATTGGTTCGACTTTGATCTCTCGAACTTAAAAGTACTCTTTTGAAGTACATTGTTTTCCAGGGTAAAACAACTATACACAAAGTTGAACAATCGTCTAGGTTTTGCCAGTATCGTGACGATTTTTATGTAAAAATTAGAACCAATCTGCCCCAAAAACAAGTAAAATCGTTATCGTTTTGGTTTAAAATCCATGATGAGTAACTTTGGTTACGATAAATCTTCATACTAGGTGAACAAAACCGTGACGATTTATCTCTTAGAAAAATCACCTCTCTGCCCCAAAAACAAGTTAAATCGTAATGGTTGTTGCATAACTTGCGTGCCGAATAAATTTTATTATGCAGAAATCGTCATAATATACAACATGAACATGACGAGTCTGGCTTTATTAACCAGTGTTTCAAAACAGGTTGTCAGAGTCGTCGTGGTTTCAACATAAACCATGACAAATTTTCGTAAAATTTTTGAATTACAAAACAATTTAAACATGTAAACTAACATAAATCAATCAAACAAAGTACGATTTACCAAATCCTATTGAGTGTCAGCAACAAACCATTTAAAAAAAACTAAACAAACCATTGTCAACATAGGAAACGAAAGATGTATCAAATACCAAACCAACATAAAATTCTTTCATCTACTAAAATCATAGTACGAAAAAAAAACTAAACCCTATTCAGTGTTGCTCCCATCGGCTTCACGTCCACCTCCACCTTCACCACGGCCACGGCCACGCCCACGACCACGACCAAGACCACAACCTGGTTTAGAAGTTTCACAAGTATCTTGAGTCTCTTGAGTGCCACTGGTTTCAACATGACTCCTCTTTGGTTTGCGTCGTAATTCCTTGAACATGTGCTCCGCCTCAGGCATATGCATATGCCTAACGTGTTGAACATGCTGGTTTAGTTCAGCATGGGTCAACCCATTTCCTTTATCCGATCTCAAACACAACCAATTGGGGATATTTTTCACCCGCTCCTTCTATTATCTAAGTATTAATCTTAAACAACTCCATGGCAAAATATACTTACGCATAACTTGTACAATGAAGATTCATTAACGATGGTATAACGCCCACGCCCACCACGACCACGAGGAAAAATGACTTCCCCTTCCCCGCGTATCACTTTTGCATGCGTGAAGAAAAGGTATCATTCCAGGTATGCTTCTGTGCTCTCATGTCCAAGCACCACCGGATCCCACAAAACAGTGTTGTCCATCAATTTTTTCATTCGTTCGTTCCAATGTTTGTTCAAGGGATTTGGAGAGTAAACTACGTCAATACGCCCAATATCATCACTTGACTTTTCCCTCACCACTTTGAATTTCCCATCACCTCTTGCGACAATTGGACGATCTTGGATAAACCCGAGTTGCCTCATTATTCTGCTCGTATAGTACATTGTATGCCCAAGAGGGTGCCACAAAGGACCATTGTACATAGAAATTTATTCTCTTTGTGGCATCTTTCCCTTATTTCTATCCTCCCTGTAGGGGTCAAAAACTACCTCTTGTGCGGTCATGGTCCAATCTCTGGCGAACAAAAAGGTACCAATTCTTCTTACCCTTTAGTTGACCCCCCTTGAAGATGTACCTCTTGCCTCTTGGTTGATGTGGTTCCATAGCTTATCCTTTAGCTGATCCTCCACTTCTTATGCCCTTCCATCAGTTTGGGGAAGTGATCATATATCCACACCTATGAAGAACATCAACTACACATAAACAACAGTCCATATATTACAGAATAGGTATGAACTTAAACTACTAATAATCCATCTATTACCTGCAGCAGAGCCGTGTTGCAATTGAATTGAGCGGTTTTATGGCGGGATACCTTTCCCAGTGCCGTGTTCACGTGTGACACTATAGCTCTCCCTCACGAATACTAGTTCGCCTTATCCAAGGGATGTAATAGCTGGATGTAATTGGCATTCACCCTGTTACCGCCAGAAGAATAGATTACACATGTAGCGAGGACATATAAGAGATAAGCTGTCGTAACATCCCTTACTTCGTGATTTTCTAGTCCAGCTTCCTCTTCCTTTTTAAGGGTCCCCGAATACTCATTTCACAACCTTACCAGATTGAACTCTCTCTTCTTCTTGCCATATTTGTCAAGCATATACCATGAGTCCGTCTCATTAGCACTCCACCCAAACAACTCTTGGCACAATTCAACAATTTTCTCCCAACTGAGTCTCTTTTCGTAGCCTTCATTGGTTGATTTCCCACCAATTTTAACCTTAAAAGTTTGATGGGCATCTTCAGGAGTTATCGCCATCTCGCCGAACCCAAAATGCATAGTGTCTGTCTCCGCATAATACCTCTCACAAAAGGCTGATACTGTCTCGCTGTCATAGTTGATAACAGAGTTTTCCACGATTGGCATCAGACCAGAGTTCTTTACAATCTCTATGAACCTTTCACATTCATCTTCAATCTTTTAGTTCTCCATATTGAAGTACGACGTTTGGTGCCTCAAAAGTCTAGTGGCATTCGTATGATCCTACGAGATATAAATTTATTAATAATAATCAACCGATTAGCTAAACATATCTTAAATGATAAGCAAAGGACAAGGTTATTACCATGGTAGAGTAGATTGTATGAGCGCACAAGGTTTTGTATCCGAAAAGAACATTTCCACCATCAGCTGGTACCCTATAAGGCCCGTATTCTTTTGGTAGCATCAAAATTGGATCGCGAATGTGTGGTTCCTTCGGTTTACTTTTCTTCTTGCCTTGGGGTTGGTCTTCAACATCATCACTTTCCTCCTCATCATCATCAATCCCTCATTGACCTTCACCATCACCACCAACTAAATCAAGGCCTAATGCATTAGGTTCTACCACCCCGTATTCCTCCAATTGCATTTGGATCACATGATCAGGAATATCATCTTCACCCCCCGGAACTTTGTCATCTTCATGGAAGCAAGAAATTTCAGCAGGGTTTGGCTCACAGACTCTCAGAGGTACCTCTCTGGTAGTATAACGCTTTGATTTTGAAGGCTCAGGTGGCATTTGACTTTTCCCCTTTTTGATTTCCGCTTGCCTAAATACATACACAAAAGATGTGTCAACCAGTAAAACTAACACAGCAAATCGTCAAGGATACAAAACATTATGAGACGATTTATTTCCAAAATATAAAAGCGTCAAGGTATTTGATGCATGTATGACGACTGTGGAAACACTACCCTTCCTCGTCAAGGAAAACCTTTACGAGTTTTTCACAAATTTGGACGGATGCAAAATTTTTGTAGGTCTAAACTCGTTATGGATTGGAACAATACTGAGACGATATAATGAAAAGAACTGAAAATCGTCAAGGAATGTACCTTTCTCTAACGATTCTTTCTATGCAAAATTTAATATCGATCGTCAAGATTTGGTTAAAAACCTCGACGAATGTTCTTAAACTTTTACTGAAAGTGAAAAATCGTCAAGGAATTCCTCACAACTATGACGAGTTTTCATGCTGAGAATTCAAATTAATGGTCTTTAGATTCTAAAAAGAATTACTCTGTTGGATCTACATATGACATGCTGTTGTCAGATCTCAATGCACATAGATGCAATTCCATCTTCAAGGTAATATGGCACCAAAAATTACCTCCCAAAGTCTCCTTTTTTCTGTGGTCTATTTGTCATAATAGAATAACTACAAGGGATAGACTCATAAGAAGAGGAATGGATGTTCCAGCTACTTGCTTGTTCTGCCATGAATCAGAGACTGCAAATCATCTTTTCCTACATTGCAGCTATGCTACTGAGCTATGGTCTTTGTTTCTGAATGATCTACACTGGTCCTTTACTATTCCTAAAGACATAATTACTACCTTACACTCCTGGAGCTTGCATCTGTCTGACAAAGAGAGTAACACAGTCTGGAATTTCCTTCCTGCAGTAATAATGTGGAGTATATGGCTTGAAAGGAATGCTAGAATACATACAAACAAGGAATGCACAGTGACAACAACTTTTGCAAAAGCCAAATACTGCATTTACAATTGGTCTTTGGTCTTGAACAGGTTTGAACAAGTTGTTTACCAAACAGCTA
This sequence comes from Papaver nudicaule, assembly GCA_023529015.1. Classification (NCBI taxonomy): domain Eukaryota; kingdom Viridiplantae; phylum Streptophyta; class Magnoliopsida; order Ranunculales; family Papaveraceae; genus Papaver; species Papaver nudicaule. The sequence continues at coordinate 18,435 of JAJJMA010156976.1, read as the reverse complement.
TTGTGAACTGGCAACAATTGTACTTCTCTAGCTAGCTTATTCTTTCAGTCTTTTCAGCAATTTCCATACTCTTGTGGCCTGTCACTCGAGTTTGTTTCGATTCATCTTTGTATTCTAGGGTGGTACAAGCTTCTTTGTACCCTCTTTGTTTTGATCAATATATTTTCTTTAATGATAAAAAAAAAAAAATCCAAATTTCATTGAAAACAATTGCGAAGGTGATTAGAGTAACTTACTTTTTCCTTTGGGCTGAATATTCGTCCATTTCTTCCTCCGGTTGTTCGTCGTCTTCTTCACGACCTTTATCCTTCTTCGATTTTGATTTTCTCTTTTTATTCTTCCTCACGTAAACTATTGTTGAATTTTCTTTCTTTTCATTACTTGCCATATTTGTAATGTCGAAAGAACAAAACTCGAATTCGAGAAAATGTGTTGTTTTGAGAAAGAAGAAGAATGGTTTTGAGAAAGAAAAGGATTTTTTTTTATTTTGTGTGTATGAGAAGTAGAAGGTGTGGGAAGTTAATGGAGGAGTAAGAGTAGGGGGAGTGGGAGGAGTTTAATTTTGTAACTGAAATTGAGAAGGAGAATTAGTGGTTGGGAAGTTAATGGTAATTAGAATTTATAACTGATTAGGATATGTTAATCGTAATTAGTCACCCTTATAAACTGGGATGAGATATGGTTCTCACATTTCGTCCCCTTGAATTTTTGCCTCGCCCCCTAAATAGCAAGGTTGAAGTTTGGACCTCTACTATGAAAAATTCACTACAAGCCCTTGTTGGCAAAGAAAAAAAAAAAAATTTCTCCTAACTCTAATGCTGCCGAGTTTCGAATTTAAATCATTGGTATCATCACCCAACAACTTTACCATTACACTACAATGACATCTGTCCATGCCAATTTTTTACAAGCAAATATTTCACTGGTCGCGAAAATGATCAAATGATGAGAAAAACAGTCAACGGAGTACAGTATGCTAATTTTGAGGGTTAGAAAAGTTGAAAACCCTTTATAGATTGTGTTGAATGATGTTTTGGTTGGTGAAAATGCAACAGTCCATAACTCATGTAATTTGACTCACCTAATAATTAGTTTACATTAACTTATTATGGGCATGCATGTCAAAATTCCCTCTTGAATCATGGATAAAATGGCTATTGGCACTAGACAAGTCAACGACTCCACCTATTTTTCCCCATTTCCGGTTTTTCGCTGTGATTCCTCTATTGACAACACAAAATTGGTATGTCCTTCCATGCATATCTTAATTGAAAACATGTATCATATGACAATTTGGAAGGAAAGAAACCATCGAGTGCTCAAACGAGACAAAACTGAAAGCAGATCCTCAAACATGAAGTGAAGTCCTTTTGGAAGGAAACAAAGTTGGTATGTCCTTCTAATGAAGGTATCAATTTATCAAAATGAAAAAAATACATAGAATTAGGACACTGCCCTTGAAATGGAAAGCACGGCGCATAAAACTGCAGATGTCCCAGACAATTTCCGGTTTTAGCTTAAATTAGATTAATTATATACCTAAAGACATTTATAACCTATACTTCACCGACCACAGCAACCCCTTGAGATTTGTGCGAGGGTAGGATTAGACCGTTGTTTATGGATCCATCCATTTTATCTAATCCGGATTAGCCCATTAGTTTGAATAAGATCCGACGACGTTTAGGTGTTTAATGAGCATGTGAGATGGACCCACTGAAGACTGGATAAGAGGACAGAGGAATGGCAGATTATCACAATCGAAGTGATCATTAAGATACCATAAATGGTGTATTTATGTACCGCCTAATGTGTACAAGGGACTGAGTATTTGACAAGAAATTTATGCTTTTAGGGAAATTCCTAGGGGTGGGCAAACCCAGGATTTGCCCTTTTTGCATCCATTGTGGGATGAATAGATGTGAAAAATGGGAGGGCAAACTAACTGATTTGCATTGTGAGACACACAACTGGTGCCGCTCGGTAAAAATTATGCCGTCAAAAACTTTTACCATAGTACAAAAACCACCTTGTCCATCCACTTGGACATGTAAACTCACAAAGTTTCTTGATTCCATAGGAATTGCCCTTAGGCACCCTTTATATTTTAATCATTTTCGGCTAGAGCTTATCTCGGCCAAGATAAAAATGTCAGACAATTTGCTTTTACACCTTTTTGATGTATGATTCAGGTCATGCCTCTAGTCGGATACGATTTCCCATCGGAAGAAGGGCAACAATACATTGAGGGGGAGGATGTCCACCAATGTTGGACATTATGCATAAAAGCATGAGCTGCAAGAGTGTGAGTAATTTTATTTGCTTTACTTGGAATATGGTTGAAGTCGCACTGCCCAAATGGCCTGATAATCGTCTGATCTGAACAATAACATGAAATTTTTTTCATGGGATATTTGTTGTAGGGAATTCACCACAATCTGAGAATCACCTTCAATAATTGTTTTGTAGCACATCTTGACAGCCAGTTGCATTGCCAAAAGAAAGCCAAAAAATATCTTACTAAACCCAAAAAATATTATATAATCATAATATTTCGACAAATTGAATTAAGTTTAAAAAGTCAGATTTGTTAGAGATAGTCCTATATTATCTTCAGATTTGTGATGTTTAAGAGCTTTAGAGCAAGCACTATGGTTCATGTATTATAGAGATGTCTTGGAGAAATGGAGAATAACAACTATTATGGCCAAAAATATCTCTAGATTCTAGAGATAGAGATGGATTTCCCTCGTTGGTGCTACACAAATGTACCAGGCAATAGAGATACAAATGCGAGGCGGAAACTCAGTTCCCGCAGTATTTTTTTTACGGAAACTCGGTTCCCGCACAAAACTCCTGCGGAAACTGAGTTTCCGTCCAAAAAATATGACCGTTTGACCTTTCTTTCTTTACACCCCCTCTACACCTCAACATCTAACCATCCATCTTCCTAGTTTTTCTTGACCGTCAGATCCCCAACGACTCTTTTTTCAAAATTCAAAAAAATAGCCGTTGGGATGTCTTCTATATAAGAGAATTCTTCCTCTTTGACAAATTCATCCCAATCAATCTTGTTTCCATTGATTCCTTCTTTCTCCCTTCAAATTTTCAACTTTTTCTCATCACAAAATCGATATGGCGATCAATTACACCGAGAGAGAAGATCTCGCAATTACTTACTCTTTCATTCGTAGCCGAATGAATGGTATGGTGGGAGAAGTGGAACCTTGACAACCTGCGTTTTGGATTCGTGTTTTTGATGTGTTCGTGAGAGTTACAAACAATCCAAATGGTAGAGATAGAAATGGAATTAGAAGTCGATGGAACCGCATTAGTGGAGACATCTCCGAGTTTTGTCGAATTATGAGAGCTATGTACCAAACAAATACAAATGCGTCACACGAAGAATTGGTCACTCTATCTCTGGCTCGATATTATCAGCTCAATAACCGGGCATTCATGTTTAGTGAATGTTATGAAAGATTGAGGATTTACAATGATGTGTTATGAAATGTTAAGATCAATGTAATGGAAGCTATTTCAATTAAGGAAAACTTATTCCAACATAATGATGACAAGATATTTAGTAGATTAATTGTTTTTTTTTTTTTCATCTTTGCAATGTAGTTGTAATGTAATGCAATATTTTTTCAACTAGTTATGTAATGTAATCGCAAGTTTATCTAGTCATGTACCAATCAAGTTAGCAAAATAAAAAGTACTGCGCCGGTTATAATTAAAAGTTTCAAGTTAGCAAATAAAAAGTACTACTACTGTTATACGGCAGATAAATAAGTTTTGCATAGTTTAAAACTAAACTAAAATTGGCGAGCATTCGGGTAGTTGAGCAATCCAGTGAACGTTTCTGCTCCAGTAGCCTCAGTCATTTCCCAATCAGTAGTACTACTTTGTGGCCAAGTTTGTTGCATAAATTGCTCATTCTGATATTGAGATGAAGGAAATCGTTGGTAATCATGAGAGGACTGAAAAGTCTTGGGGTCGATAAAGTTCCCCAGGTGGAGTTTCCATAACAAAACTGCTGGTATTACTGCTGTTACTTGCACTCTCATAGAACGGACAATAAGCTTCCCCAGGACCAATGTAAGGTAGTTCCCGACGAGCTGAACCAGAACTAGAAGATCTATCCATTTGATGGTGGAGGTCCGATGTATGGTCATACATATAACTGTTTAATGCAACAATCGAAGTGATCTTTAAGATACCATAAATGGTGTATTTATGTACCGCCTAATGTGTACAAGGGAGTGGGTATTTGACAAGAAATTTATGCTCTTAGGGAAACTCTTATGGGGTGGGCAAACCCATAAGTTGCCCTTTTTGCATCTACTATGGAATGAACATATGTGAAAAAAATGGGAGGGGAAACCAACAAAGTAACTGATTTTCCCCGTGAGACATAACTGGTGCTCCACGACAAAAATTATGTCGTCAAAAACTTTTACCATAGTGCAAAAACCACTTTGTCCATCCACCTGGACATGTAAACTCACAAAGTTTCTTGATTCCATAGGAATTGCCCTTAGACACCCTTTATATTTTAATCGTTTCCGGCTAGAGCTTATCTCGACCAAGATAAGAATGTCAGACAATTTGTTTTTACACCTTTTTGATGTATGGTTCAGGTCATGCCTCTAGTCGGATACGATTTCCCATCGGAAGAAGGGAAACAATACATTGAGGGGGAGGATGTCCACCAATGTTGGACATTATTCATAAAAGCATGAGCTGCAAGAGTGTGAGTAATTTTATTTGCTTTACTTGGAATATGGTTGAAGTCGCGCTGACCCAGATGGCCTGCTAATCGTCTGATCTGAACAATAACGTGAATTTTTTTTCATGGGATTCTACTGATATTTGCTGTAGGGAATTCACCACAATCTGAGAATCTCCTTCAATAATTGTGTTGTAGCACATCTTGACAGCCAGTTGCATTGCCAAAAGAAAGCCAAAAAAAATCTTATTAAACCCAAAAAAATATTATATAATCATAATATTTCGGCAAATTGAATTAAGTTTAACATGTCAGATTTGTTAGAGATAGTCAAACATTGTCTAGATCTTTGGATTGGTGATGCTTAAGAGCTTTAGGAAACCCTACATTTGAAAGCCGGTTTTTGAGGTTAGTTAGGCTCAAGGTTTCTAATCTAAATAATCAAAGAAATCAACGGAGTTGAGAAAACAGATAAGTTTTTTTTTTCTTTCCAAAATTAGCTTTGAAAATATTGTCTGCGGAATTATCAACGGAGTTGAGAAAAACAAACAATGTTTTTTTCCTTTCCAAAATTAGCTTTGGAAATTGTCTGCGGAACTGAGGATTGTTGATTTGGAAAAATTAGCTTTAAGTTAGATATTGTATGCTAATTCAAAAGAAACCGTGTTGGGGGGGAATATAACAAACACGTAAATGAGAATGATCGGTTGATATGCTTTTTGTACTATCTCACACTTTCAACACAATCCTTCTCAGAAAACCCAAATGATAACAAATTTAATGCTATATTAAACATTTTTTTTACCCAATGCTCTATATTCCTATTAAAAAAATAAACACAATCCGGAATAGGTAATGCAACCATATATTAACCAGCAATTCTATTCGTACCGCCCAAAAATCTCGCTAAAAAACTCGCCAGACACAGACTTAAGTGCACCCTTTCTTAGTTTTATTTGCACAAATCCCAAGTGTATCAGTCGCACCAAACTGACCATCGGATGTTTCAATGGGATTTTGGGCTAGATTTTTCACGGTCTGTATAGACTTACTCTATATTAACATAAAATTGGGACTTGAAAACCCAAAAAAATGAAACTAAAATCGATTATATTATACGACGGTTGATCATATGCGATGGTTTAAAGGATAGTGTTTTGATATTGTGGTGCCGTTTTTTAATAACACATGATGAAATTAATCTTTTAGTGACATACTTTTCTCACAAAACTTTATGCTTCGGTGAGAAATTAACGTTTTTTTTTCTTTTTTTTTTTGATAGAGGGCCTGTTAAAGCCAACAGAAAAACAAAAAAAAACTGAAAGCAAATAAAAAAACAGTAACAATCTAGATAGTAGAAGCTTGGACTTCCTCGAGTTGAAGCTGCGAGGTAATGCAAGACGGTGGTTGGGAAGATATCCACTCCTGGCGGACATTGTGCCTGAAGGCGTACGTTGCGAGTTGATGTGCCACTTCATTGGCGTCTCGCGAAATGAATCTAAAACCTATATCTCTGAAAGTATTGGCCTCCTGCCAGATTTGTGATTTAAACCGACGTAATCTCCATGGGTCTCTAACTGCAGTTCCTAGGATAGTTTGTACCACAGATTGAGCATCCCCCTCTATAATGACTCTGTCAAAACCCCTCTCCAAAGCAAACCTAGTTGCAAGTAAGAACCCTGATGCCTCTGCAGTATGAGGGCTATAACTGTCTCCATTCTCTGTTTTGGCAGCAATAAACTGTCCCTTGCAATCTCTCGCCACCACCGCTACAACTGCACCTCCAACTTTCCAGGCTGCATCCACTGTAATGCTCACAAACTCCGTTGGTGGCGGCACCCATTGAGCAACAGCTGAATTTGTAGGAGCAACAACAACTGAAGCACCACTCTGTATGTCTTCAGATTCGAAATGATAGAAGTTGTTGAACCAAAACAGACCATGACTGATAACAGACTGGACTTCGACCCTCTTCTTCTCATATATCAGCTCATTACGTGCTCTCCAGATAGCCCACAACATACAAGCTCCCATGTTGAACGCATAGAAGTCATCATCCTGCTCTAACCAACTAAGAAGCAATTCTTTCACAGTCATATTAGGGTGTTGTTGCAAATGTAATCCAAGTGGGCAGGCAAACAGAATCGCCTGCGAAGCTTTGCAATGCACGAATAGGTGATCCAAACTCTCTTCGGCTTCATTGCAAGTTACACATTCGGGTGATATATTCTCCAGGAAACGAGCCAGCTTCTGACGTACTCCAATCCCTCTATGTAGCACTCTCCAGATGAAGGAATGAATTCGAGGAGCTAGCTTCTTTACGGACCAGAACTTTCTCCATGGAACACTTGTGTCATTCATGGCTGATGATTCACCAGAGTTGTTTACCTGCATCTTCTGGAAAGACTGAGCCGTGAACTCACCGTGTGTCGTATGTTTCCATATGAGCTGATCTTTCTCACCCTTGTTAATGTGTACCTGCAATATCTGGTTAGCAACAAAGGGATCAAATAAGCTTCTTACCAGTACCTCATTCCAGTTTGCCCTATCTGAACTCATGAGGTCACAGACCCGTTGTACATGAGAGTGTCTACCATCCACTGGTTGTAGTGAACAGTCAGGCAGTGACGGAATCCATGGATCCGTCCATACTCGTATCTCTGTCCCCCCTCCCACCAGCCATATACACCCCTTCTTAAGTGAGTCGCGAACCTCAATTATAGCACTCCAGGTAGATGAGCACCTCTGGGGCTTCTTTACAGTCCAAAACGAGCCATCCCGTAGATACTTCGCTTTCAAAATCCGACACCATAAGGCTTCACCATGCTGCAGAAACCTCCACGCAAGCTTGGCTAACAATGCCGTATAACATTACCGCTTTGAAAAACCAACGGTGGATATGGAAATAAATCCCGGAAAATCATCTGATACATTTTCTTTTCGGTGTGTGTGGTCCGTGTGGATCCCACCGTTCCAAATCTAGGATCCGACCGTTTCATCCTAGAGACTAGAGAGTGCACAAGTGAAAACCCCGCTGGCCGTCATTTGGTAATTACTACTTATGGATTTTCATTTAGGTTAATAACCTTAACAAAGAGGTAGGGTCATTTGAAACAGTGAAAACTTTTTCCAAGGGAGGGGGAGAGGAAAGAAGAAGAAGAAGCAGGTGGAATGTGAAGCTTATAAAACAAATTGCAGAAACCGAAAAAAGAAGAAGAAGAAAACCAGAAACAATGGAGAAACGAAGTGGGGGTGTGTTTAGGGTCAAAATGTGCGGGGAAGAATTAGCAGAACAGATGTCAATGGACGGAAGCCATTATAGTCTTTCTTCAGGGATATTACCTCCTCTGGGTGCTAGGAGTAATCGCAGACTCAAACTTCGTAGATTCATTATTTCTCCTTATAATCCTAATTACAGGTGCCCTTTTCCTTCTTCTTCTTCTCAAAATCATTTTTTCTAAAAAAAAAAAATGATATTTTTTTTTTCATTTTCATTGAGATTTTTTTCTTCAAGCTTCAACCTTTTTCATGATTTTTGGGTGCAAACATTTCAATTTCATTAGTATTTATGAATTCTTCTGTTTTCATTTTTGAAAATTATTAATGCAGAAAGTATTGATTTCTGACGAGATTAACAATGCATGAAAAGCAGAACAGCCTTTTGAAGTTTCTTTCATGGAACCCTTTAATCCTATTCAAAAAAAAGATTCATTTTTTATTTTTTTCTTTTAGAATTGATTTCTGGGTTCTGTTTTTTTCATTTGATTTTAGGACTAATATCAATATTTTGCTCAAATGGGTGTTTTTCTAGCTGTTTCTATCTAATGCAAATATTGTTCTTTGCAGGATGTGGCAAAACTTTCTGGTTCTTCTGGTTGCATACACAGCCTGGGTATCTCCATTTGAATTTGGATTTATGATAAAACCGGAAGGAGGACTTGCCATTGCAGATAATATCATCAATGCATTCTTTGCAATTGATATTGTCCTCACTTTCTTTGTTGCCTTCCTCGACCGAAAATCATACCTATTCGTTGACAACCGTAGGGATATTGCTATAAGATATGCAAAAACTTGGTTGATACTTGATGTTCTAGCTACAATCCCTGCTGAACTTGCTCGGAAAGTGGTTGGTTCGCAGTATGGATGGATTACCATGCTTCGGCTCTGGCGTCTCCGTAGAGTTAGTTCTATGTTTGCTAGGTAAGTGATCGACGATGATGATGTCTAAAAAACATAAGCAAATGCAATTTTTTTGTTTTTCAGAAGAGAAATTTTGGACCTCAATCATTCTGTATTGTTCTTTGTTGTAACAGATTGGAGAAAGATAGGAACTTTAACTACTTTTGGCTGAGGTGTGCAAAGCTTGTCTGTGTGAGTTTCTTACCGAAATATCCAATACTTTTATGAAACAAAAAAACGAAGCTTTTCGATCATTCCTTTTCTTAATAGCTATCTTACTTAGGTTGGTAACTCTTCTAGGTGACTATATTTGCTGTTCACTGTGCTGCGTGCTTCTATTATACAATCGCTGCACGGAACAGACACCCTGAGCGAACATGGCTTGGTTCATCTTTTGGCAACTTTCACGAGCAAAGTCTGGGAATTCAATATGTTACATCGATATATTGGTCTATCACTACTCTCACAACTGTTGGCTATGGTGATTTGCATCCTGTGACTACAATTGAGATGGTCTTTGATATATTCTACATGCTTTTCAACCTCGGATTGACATCCTATCTGATCGGAAATATGACCAATTTGGTCGTCCATGGAACTAGTCGTACTAGAAAATTTGTAAGTACAGTTTTTCTTTTGTTCGTTACTTGTATCCAATATCTGTTCCAAACTGAAACCATTATCACACTTGAATAATCTGTCAACTCTTAGTTCACACCTAATTTGAATGCATAAGAAGATAAGTATTATCTATCTAACTTTCTATAGCCGATATATTTTGTATGACAATCTAGATTGGGACAGTTTATGTACTATTAAGAACTATGATCCACGAATATATTTATTTGGAGCGCTAAATGGTTTCTTATTTTGCTGTATAACATTGTTTTCTTCACGTTGGAATTTATAGAGGGATGCAATTCAAGCTGCTTCCAGTTTTGCAAATAGGAACCATCTCCCAGAACGTTTACAAGATCAGATGCTTTCCCATCTGTGTTTGAAGTTCCGAACTGACTCAGAAGGGTTGCAGCAGCAAGAAACTCTTGAAGCCCTACCTAAAGCCATCCGTTCAAGTATTTCACATTTTCTCTTTTATAATCTCGTTGATAAGGCGTACTTGTTCCGCGGGGTATCAAATGATCTTCTTTTCCAGTTGGTAAGTGACCAAGAACTCTGTGAACTTTTATTCTGCTTCTTGGATAACTCTGTTTTGCCCATTATCTAAGAGTCTATCATTTTGAAGGTCTCAGAGATGAAAGCCGAGTATTTCCCTCCGAAAGAAGATGTTATATTGCAGAATGAAGCACCCACAGACTTCTATATACTTGTTACAGGCGCTGTGGTAACCACTAATCTTATTTTTACATGGTTCACTTTGTATTTACTTATCAAATAGAAATTTCCATATACTCTTCCATGTCAGATCTGTTTTTATCGAGTACCATCAGTTTAGTTATCAATCTAGAGCGTGTTATTTTTTCATGTAAGTCTTCCAGACACTAATGTTTACTCTAACTTGCAGGAATTAGTTGTACACAGGAATGGAATAGAACAGGCAAGTCTATAACCATAATCCTCCCTTTTATCGGTTCCTTATGTTCACAGAAAATATCATTTTGGGATTGATTTTTTTATGAAGATATCTGATGTTGAAGACTAATTGTCACTTATATGGTCTTCAGGTTGTAGGAGAGTTAAAGACTGGGGATATTTGTGGTGAGATTGGTGTACTTTGTTACAAGCCGCAGCTCTTCCAAGTGCGCACTAAAAAATTGAGTCAGTTGCTGCGGTTAAACCGTACTGCATTCCTGAACATTGTCCAGGCGAATGTTGGTGATGGGACCATAATCATGAACAATCTTCTACAGGTCTGCAACCCCCTTAATGGTTCTTGTTCTTAGTAAAAGTTCAATTAGGAAAGTTGCAGTTACATATTTGAAGTTTCCTACTCCTTAACTAATTCACGTCACTCGTTGAGTGGTATGCTTTGACCTCAGAGCTCGGATTGGAGTCTGAGCTTATAAGGTCACAAAACATTTTTGGAATACGGTTATCTAACACAATAAGTTTTAATGGTAACAGCACTTGAAAGAGATGAATGACCCGGTAATGCAAGGAGTTTTGACGGAGACAGAGAACATGCTAGCTCATGGTAAACTGGACCTTCCACTATCTCTGTGTTTTGCAACCCTTAGAGGAGATGATCTTCTGTTGCATCAATTACTAAGAAAAGGTGATGATCCAAATGAATCTGATAACAGTGGCCGCACAGCTCTGGTTTGTATATCTCCCCTCTTTCAGTACTTTATGTTTTCTTTCTTATAAAGGATATTAACCTGTTGCTTTTATGTGTTTTTTTGTTTATCACCAGCATATAGCGGCAGCTAAAGGAAGTGAAAATTGTGTTGTTCTTTTGCTAGATTATGGAGCGGATCCAAATAGCAGAGGTACGTTTGAGCTTAGATAACAAACAAACTTATACTAATCCAAGTTGTTTTAACAATATTTGATCATATATGTTTGCGAATCTTAGTTCTTCTTGTTTGCTTGTTTTATTGCATTTATGTCCCCCTAGTTTTTCATTGTAATAGTTTATAAAATTTGGAGTGCACACATTTATTTTTGGTGATTGCACCTCTTTTGCTCTACTTTTGCTCTTGCTATTTTTAGCTGCTTTACAATTTTTTAGTACATCCTCTTACCCTCTTTAACTGAAAGGGTGTTTATGGCTGTTCTTCATAACCTTTAATAAGTGACCTTAGAGCAGATATATCCCTTGGCATAAATTTTATTTGTTTTGTTAATCCAATTCGTGCAAACGAGAAGCCATCTGCTTGTTGAGATGTGATGATGATAATAATATGAAATAAGTCAACATGTATTCATTTGCTTTAGATAATAGGTTAATAATTGTAGTGCTGGCTTTTCCTTGGAATTGCATAGTTGTAGCATTCCGTAGCTATCCAATTTATAAATAAAAGCCAAAACCCATGCTTTAGAATTATCAGAATGTCATCCTACAGATTCTCTGTTTTGTATATGTGTTGCTCATTCAGTTTTGCTGACAGCACTCATTGCCACTATAATTTATGTTTGTTCGATTTTATATTTCTCAGACGTCCGCATCCCTGTTATAAACGACAATAAATAATGTATACTCTGTTTAGCTTAATATCTCGCATTGTGAATACAAATAATGGATCGCCTCGCCTGACTATGACTCTCCCTTAGAACTTTACATCATTACAGAAATAATTTTTTCTTATCTCTTTTGTATTTATTTACTTCTACCGTGTTCTTATATTACTGTTATCTCGATGATTGATGGTAAAAATGGTAATTGATTCATTATGTAGCTAACTTTGATAGTATTTCTGGGATTGAGATTCTGAACTTCGACTGAGGGTTATACCCACATCTAACCATGTTGCTATAATGTAACTAGTCTCCGATTCAATACAGACATGAGATGTTTCGATTAATCATCTCTCTTTTGACTTTTCAGACTCTGAAGGAAATGTTCCTCTTTGGGAAGCATTAGTCGGGAAACATGATCCAGTGGTCAAGTTGTTATTAGACAATGGTGGCAATCTATACTCAGGAGACATTGGACTATTTGCATGCACTGCCGTCGAACAAAATAGTCTAGAGTTGCTCAAGAAAATTGTAGAACACGGAGGAGATGTGACACTTCCGAAGAGCAATGGGACAACGGCACTTCATGTTGCTGTTTGCGACGGAAATGTTGAGATAGTTAAGTTTTTGCTAGAACAAGGATGTGATATTGATAAACCTGCTAGTGATGGATGGACCCCCAGAAATTTAGCTGATCAACAAGCTCATGAAGAGATTAAGTTGATGTTTGCATCCAAGCCAGAACCTAAAATCCAGCCTGCAGCTTCAGTTGATCCAGTAACTGATAATAATAATAATAATAATAATAATAATAGCAGTAATAACTTCATAACAAGGTATAGGAGTGAACCCACAATTATTCATGCAGCACCAAATGAAGCGGGTAGAACTCCTTCCATGGAGGTTTTGTGGAGAGGAAACCGTCAACGGAGAAGAACGAGCAATTTTCATAATTCACTATTCGGGATCATGTCCGTTGCCCATGCAGGTGAGAGAAATTCTATCAGTGAACACGAGCCTGGGATGCCTGCTCAAAATTCGCCCCAGCATTATCTTCCTAGAGTAACTATCAGTTGCCCAGAGGTTGGTGAAACCAAAGGAAAACTTGTTCTTCTGCCCAAGTCTCTGGAGGAGCTATTTGGAATTGGTGCTACAAAATTTAGATTCTCAGCTACTAGAGTTTTAACCAAAGATAAAGCTGAAATTGATGACATTGGACTGATAAGAGACGGCGATCACCTTATCCTTGTCAGCGATTCTTGGACTCCTGGGTCATCAGATACATAAAAAGTTGGGGACCAGATGGTATGGATGGAAATTCTTTTTTGTTGTTTCTTTTGAAAAAATTTGTTGGTGCCACTAAATCCAAGTGTAATGTTAAGCCAAGTGGTGGCAACAAAGCTAACTTAGCTGAAATGAGGGGGTAATTACCCTGTAAATGTACAAAATTTTATCCATTTTCTGAGGCTGTCCAAGAATGCTAAGGACAGCATCAGGAGATGTAACACATTCATTGAAGAAGAAACAGTAAATGCAATAATGAGAAGAAAGGGACATTATCTTGAGCCTATGATCCATCAGTATACCCTATGCTGGCATGAAACACATCTTTCATGCCTACATCCATACTAAACTCCAGCTTTTAGCCTCACCCCAACAGTTACTTACAAATCAATTGCAACTTCAAATGCACATTTTAGCAAATGCATAGGCCATTGTTGCACATCAGAGTGACAAGCAAGGTTGTGAATCGCGGAACGAATCGTTTTTTATTTTTGAGAATCGAATCGTATAGTAAATCGTGAATCGCAGATTCATGGTTGATTTTTAATTCGTATATATATCTATAAATATCATATATATGAATGGGTTTGTAAGATATTAGCGATTTCAATTTTTTCAATTTTTTATTTATATAACACTCACTATCCTTAGAATAATTTCAAATTGTTTAGATTAGCACCCAAACACCTTTTGAATAATTATTACTTACACTCGTCCAAAAGTCACACCACCCTGAAATAGAGGTCCAACATGTGTCCAAAGGTGTACTTACCTCATTGTTCCATATGTAACCCGATGTTGCCGCATGCACACTAAATGGTTTGAGTCGTTCGACCACCTTAGCTGTGCCTGTGTCATTGTTTCTTGCTTTAATAAAATGTTTGATAAGTGAAAAAGAAAACTGAGTTCTCTCGAGAAAATCCTTGAGTAGAAACAGAGAAATAGAAAACCCAACCCTTTGTTTCCCTGTCAACCACAAATCGGTGAGGCTGAATACTCTTGTCGTTGGTGGTGTTTTGGGAAGTGACTGAGAGATTGGGAAAGATGATAAACATTAAAGATCAGCAAGCAATGGGAGATAAGTGCTTTATGAAGAAGAAGAAGAAGATGAAGAAGAAGAAGAAGAAGAAGAATGATCGTTTCAATTACCCATTAAAATTGCAGAGTTCAGATTCAATTGAATCGTTGAAAATTTTCGATCGGTAAGCATTGAGATTTTCTTGACTTCGGTCAAGAATCGTAAAAAAGAGTTGACTTATCCGATTCATAGGAAAAACGATTCTTACATACGAGTTGACTCGATTTGTTAGAAAAGTGAATCGACTCGTACGATTCAACTCGTGAATCGTACGAGTTTCACAACCTTGGTGACAAGGTTCCTTCCACGCAATTGATCTCAACTACATCAAAGTAAGAAATAAAGAAGAACTGATTAACCAAATTATTTGAACCCACTCAGAAGCAATTTTTCGACTTCTAGAAGCAAAAAAGTCAGAAGTTAATTTAGCAAACCAACTTCAGAATGACTTCTGTAAGCCGAAAAGTAAACTTTTTCTGAAGCAAAACATTTTTGCTTCTCCAAAAGCAGAAGTCAGAAGTACTTCTGTAGGCAAACAGAGGTTTTTCTGGGCACCCATTGGGGTGGGTCTATCTGTGCCGGGCCGCAGGCCCATACCACTTTATATAATACCCTTTTGGCCAGATCTTTTCATCTAAAACCCTTTCCTTTCATCTTCTTCCCTATTCTCAAGGGCAGAGAAAAACCCTAGGTCTCTCTGGTTCTACTCTACATCATCTCACCACACTCTAAATCGCCATGTCTGAGCTCGGAAAACGGTCAAGCTATTCGTCTGGTGGTACTTCCAGTACTGCCAATGGTGCTGGTGCTGGTGCTAATGGTGCCGGTGCTGAAGATTTCAAATTGTCCTTACTATTTGAACTATTTGAAGATGGAAAAACTGAACTAACCGTTCCAATCTCAGATGCTGAGTATGCAGAAAACTTAGGGTTTCAAGAAGCTCTCATGGCTTCGTTTCATAAGTTGAAACAAACTCAAATTATTAGGGCAGAAGTTAAAAACGAACAGAATCCCGACACCACCACTGCTGATACTACCGCTAGCACGTCAAGGCCGGCGAAGAGAGTCAAAGCAGAGCCAATTGAAGGTGTAAAAATGGAGTTAGGTGGTAGTTTTTGTGGAATTTGTAAAAAGTTGAAAACAATGGGGGAAATCTTCGTCAGAAGAGGAACTGCCGGTGCTGGCAGCAAATGCGCGCATACATTTTGCGTCGAGTGCTTAAGGAAACACATTATGGCTAGGATTCAAAAGAATGAAATTGTGATCAAGTGCCCAGGGATGCAATGTCAGGAGATATTAGAGCCTCAATCATGTCAAGGTTTGATTCCGGAAGAAGTTTTTGATCGATGGGGCGGTGCTGTGTCCGAGTCTCAAAAGCTTGCCGGAGGAACAAAAAAAGCATAGTTATGAAGATATAGTTCTATTATTAGTTTATTTGTTAATATCTATATGAACTGCAAATTTCCTATTAGCCTCGGATTGTTAGTGCCATGCTCTGCGAAAAACTTGGTATAATGTTTTTATTTTGATTATTTGGGCAAGTATTGTGTTGGCATGGGTTTGTGACATTTTGCTTTGTTATCTTGTAAAGTCACTGGTGCTTTTTATAGTGGATGCTGTTCTTTATTTTCTTACTGGAGTTTATTATCTTAAGTCTTAACAATCGTAATTGTCTTTACGAATGATTTAACTTGGTATAGTTTGCAAATATTTCAGTTGTTTCCGCGACACAACATATGCATATGATATGCAACTAGGAACCCAGTTGCATTTTTTCTACCTCAAAATGTCGTATAATTCAGTTTGTTCAATCCTGTCCATGGTTGCGTTGCGTTGAGAGGGAATACTAGAGCATTACTTTTTTCGTGTTAAAAAAAAAGTCTGCTGCTAGTGCAGATCAGTCTGATCAGATATGTCGGATTACAAGAGCATTACTTTTCCTGGGCCTCATATTCAAAACTAGTTTGAGAGAATTTCAGTAGCGTCCTGCTCAACTGGGATGCAGTATATAGAACTTATATGTTTTACCAAGTCAGGGTAACCGGTAACATTTTCGATCATTAGAGTGGAAACTGCATATCAATTATATTGCAGTACAAGGTTGAAAATTGATATGGTCAATCTACAGTACAAGAAGTGTGCAAATGTGGATTTTTGATTTTTTTTACTGCTGTCTGCGTATGACAAGCTGAGAGGTAGCAATATTATGGGAAGGGAGTATCCGGCAGACTAGGCAATTTGAGTTCAAATGGAGCCAAGTCTGGTCTCTAGTCCCTGCTGCTGCCAGTGCAGATCAGATATGTCAGAATACAAGAGCATTACTTTTCCTGGGCCTCAATATTCAAAACTAGTCTGACAGGAGATTTCAGTAGCATCCTGCTCAACTGGGATGCAATTTATTTATGCTGCTAAAAAACCAAGTAAACAAGGTTTTTGTGTTGTTGCTCCTGTAAGTTATACTGCCAGCACTGCAGCATACTAGAGACCTAGATTTTTTCACTGCTGCAATGCCAATGAGATTGCAAAAGCAATGCCCTTGAAAACCCCCCCAAAAGAAACATTCAATATAGGAAGTCTTTTAACCCTGCTAAAATAATGAATCGGAAATTCTGATTGGAAAACAACTTGGAAATACACCCATTTGCTTTATGCCCATTTCTTCAGCTCCTGGATGTACTTCCAACAACTGGGATTACATTGAAGGAATCATTCAGATTCCCTGTTATTCAAGGCGGAACCTAGAAATCTTAGACTATGCTACCGTTAAATTGCTTACATTGTAGTAGGATCATACAGATTCCTCAACCCAGTTCGCCTTCAGTTCAGGGAATCATTTCCTGCAACAACTAGGAGAATGAACTCTGCAACTTGAAATTGGACAAGGAAAATATATTCAGATATCATTTCCAGTAGATAAAGAATATGGAGAAATGGCTTTGTGAATGTGGAAGTAGATAGAATGGAAAGCTCTTCAACAAGCCCATACGTTTCTCTTCTCTACTATTTTTTTTTTTCTTTTCATTTTTATTTATTTTACTTCTATAATAGGTGTTCCTTTTTTACTTTGGTTGCACAACATTATGTTGCCCAAAGCGTCAAAAAGACGAAGAAATTATAAGATCACATTTATACCACTTTTTTCCCCTTTTTATGAACAATTCTAATAGAGAAATACAAAATGATGCCTCTAATCCCCAAAACAGAACAAAATTATACTGCTGTTTTCTTCCCATTTTTGGTTGCTCTCCCCCTTCTCTGAGATTGCTTCTGTTTGTCTTTGTTTGTTTTTCTCTTAACACTTTTTCCCTTAAGCACCTCCTTTCTCCCTAATTTTCTTTCTTTATGATTTATATATTTCTAATTCTTCCACCGCCTTTTTTTGTATGAAGGATTTACCTTCTTCACTACCATTTCCGCTCTCTCTCTCTACCAAAAAGCACAGCCACTCACTCATTTCCAGTCCTGTCTGGGTGGACCTGCAAATTTTAGCAAAGCAAAATCATCAATAAAATAAAACAATGATTCATGTAACTGCAATAAACAATAAGCACGAACGCATGCGTGAACAAGAGCCCTATATTACCAGTAAATGTCTATCTTCTTTTTCTTTGAATGATATAGCTCTATGTTTCAACTCTCCTCTACTAGTAGTGAACTCATCCAATATCTCAGCATCACAGAATTCTGGGCCACTTTCCTCACCAGATGTGTCCACCTCCTGATCACAAGATAAGAAAAAAAATCAAAACAATGAGCAAGGCAGAAGTTCTGAAATTGGAATTCCTGCTACAGCAGAAAAACCTCCAGAATAGCTAAGCCTATAATGTTGCTCTATGTGCTTACTTATAAAACTTGCTAGACTAACAAGGAGCCTAACTCTTATACAGATTATTTTGTACAAACAGTATTCTACCAATGCCAACCTATTAAAGAATTCCACAATGCATTATTACTCTTCAAGTGATTCATATTAACACTTTACCTTATATGAGAGACTGCGATTTCTTATTGGTGCACCGACAAT
>JAJJMA010156951.1:0-25243 GCA_023529015.1 Papaver nudicaule | reverse complement strand
CGCTGCCCCAGCGTGTGGAATAAGATTGAACCGCTGCCCCAGCGTGTAGTCACTAAGTCCACTTTGGCGAAAGTTCATGGTGATCAGCGTGTAATTTCCTTCCAAGTCGGCGATCCCTTCGGATGCAGCTACATTTGCTATTCGAATTCTAAATTCAATGCATTCAGGAAAATAACAAGGCAAATTTAAAGGTAAAAGGTGATATTGTCGACACAAATAGTAATGCGAACTTAGCGCTCGTGCCCCTGTTATGGTTAGTGACCCATAGGAGAAATGGAAATGCATTTATAATGACATGTATATCACAATAGAGTGTGTAATGAAATATTTGTAAAATTTGTGATACTTCACTTGTTCGTTTGGCGTAGAGTAAATAGTTGGGCGGTTGCCCCTGAGTAATTTTGAAAGTATTTGATGTCACCATAGCTATCAAATATGCTAATTTTTAACTTTCGCCGAAGTCAGCGTGATAATATGCCAATTATTTTTGAAATAAGAAGGGGTGACTTAGCTGATTTATAGGAGACATCTGAGTCTTGTGTAGGTCGGCGCTGTGTGATTATACCAAGCTGAGCTCCTCGGCGAATATCTTTGTAATCAGCTTCTTTCCTTCTTGAAGGTGTATGATATGACCTCGCTTTAATACCTCTGTAGATTCTTTTGAATTTCCTGCAGGTATAATTTATTCCAATGACTTGAAATCCAAGTTAGTTTTTCACAGTGTATAGTTAAAGTCATGGCGGGGTAATGCACATGTAATAATCATAGGCGATGGTTTTAGATCCATAATGAAGTTTCAAAGTCATAATACGCCGATATAGAATTATTGGAGGACTTTATGATGGTGCCCCTGAGTGGGTCGCCGTTGTAAGGCTATGCTGATGCCTCTGAGTGGACTGTCATGCTATGTGAATATTGGTAGCGATCTTTGACGAGATCTGTATGCAGCTTTGGCGATTGATAAGGTATTACACATTGATTCTGTGAATGGAATATTCCTTTTGGCGAAATATGGAGGATATTTTCTACTCCTTGAGTAGAAGGTGATCATAACAATTTTCCATTGCTTATTTCGGCGAGCAAAAGCCTTTTTCTTGCTGATTGGCGGTTCCAATATGTATCCGTGATAAGTAGAATCTTCCGGCTAGCACTTACGCGTGCCATTGAGACAATACGATCCTGTCTTATCATGAAGACATATGGATCTTCGAGCTTGTATAACTGGATTTTGGGCTTCGACAAAATTTACAACGGTTCTGATGGGCTTGGACTTGATTTGTACATTGACGAGCTTCTTCCCCTTGACTTTGTGTCACTCGGCAAACTTCAGCTGACAAGAGCTTGGAAATTTCTTCTTCTCTGACGATTTAGGATAAGATAGGATGTTGTTTCTTGTTATGATATTTCGACTTGGCGAGTGTTGATGTAGGCAGGTATATGATATTTTGATGGTGAATCTTGCAACTGAGCTATTATATCGGCGAGTTCAGGAATGAGCTTTCGAACTTTCTGTTGGCGATATTTGCATGTTAGCTTGCCCTAGCTATTGATGCTGTGAGATTGTTGAGAATCTTGGAAGTATGAGGTATCTCTTATCTTTGAAATGACTGCTCGGCGAAATTCTTATGAGGTTGGACACTTCTAGATTTGAACTTAATTGATCCACGTAAGTTGAGGGCGAGATGCAACTGAACTTGGCAAGATTCCATTGATTGGTTGGGGAGTTACCACTGACGATGGCTTCTCTATGTGTTTGTCTTTGACTCGGCGATCATTGGTTGTGAAAATATGACGTTTATCTTTCTTTCGATTGAGCAAATCTCTTATCGCCGACACAATCCATGGAAACTTGTAAGTTGAGGATGCTTTCTTGCGTTCGCATTTTTCACTAATGACTTCTCTTACTCCTTGGATACCTTGAAGGTTTCCAATCTTGCTCTTCTTGTTTGTTATTCTTCATTTTTTCGGCGTCTTAGGCTGCCTTATGCACAAATCGTTGCTTTGTGCCTTTGGTGTTATCTTCTTTGTGAGTCCGAGCAATGAAAAGCTTTATGCTTTGTCACTACAGAGAACTTTGGCCTCTGTAGTTGTCTTCAAAGGGTTAATTTTCCGAGGAGTGAAGCCCTGTCCCTCGCACGGCCAACAATTTCTGGACCATTGAACTAACAATTTATTAGAGCAGCAGGGTAGACCCCAGCCGTAACCATTACTTGTGCCCGTCGGCGATCTAATATAAGTAGAATGGGTTGCCCTCATAGACTTCAATACACTCCGCCAGGAGTGATGCTATGGCGTAGACGGATTAGCACACCAGCGGAACCACCGATGTGATGCTACAGCGAAAGGGGACCTTATTTCCTTACAAACACTTACAGATCAACAAGTAACACGACTGGTCTTACAACTAGCCTGGGTTGGACTAACCATTGCGATAAGGGCATTCACTCGACGGAAGTAAGTCTTCTACATAAGAGATCTTGGCTCTTAGTTGATTTATTGATCTGGGCGTTTTGCCTTTTAAGATGGCACTTGGCCTTAGTACCTGATCAGGGTTTTTGTATGGTTTTTATTGCCTTGGGCATTTGTGCCTCTGTAAATTGCACTTGGCCTCAAGATTGGACCTTTTTGGTCTGGAGCAATTAGCTCATATAATCGGCGAAGCTCATTAGCTTTATTTGTTTCACGGCGATGTTCTTCCCGTTAGGAAGAATATCCTTGTAAACGCTTCCCCTGCAAGTCTTGAGTCGTCGCTTCCTGAACTGACATTTTGAGTGGCATCCGTCTATCGCCTCAGGGTGAAGTATCCATTTTCGAATTCCTCCTTTCTGGTGTAGACATTGTAGTACCGGTGGTGTGAAGCGGCGATAGTGCAGAAATTCATGGTAATGCTGTTGAAATCTACTTCGCTGAAGTATATGAGATTCAACGGCGATGCAGTCTTGATTCATTTGGCCCTTTTGTCATCTTTATAATGTAGGCGAAGTTCATTGTCTTGATCGTTCGGCGCTTTTACATGTAGTCGGCGATGCTCATTGGCTTTTTCGTTTATGTGCTTTTATCGTGTAAGCGAACGGTTGATTTTCTTATCTGTGCTTAAAAATATATCGAAAATATAGTGGAGTAATAATATTGCCCCATGGGTTAGCGGTGATCACATAATATTCAAATAGATTATGAAATTCAAACTGATTAGGAATCTGCCCCAGCTACGCTCTTGGGTAGAGCGGGGAAGATTTCTAAGTATAATTTAGCTTGTTCTCAGCGAGTTTCAAAAATGTTGCATCTTAAACTTAGCAGCAGGATGCCATCTTGGAGGTGTGGAGTTATGCAGTCGCTATGCTATCACATCGCTAGTCATTCTCCGCTCTAAAAATAGACTTAAGCATATATTACTTGAACATAGTGTGACTAGCATGATTTGTATACAACGTAGTAATGTGCTAAGTTGTGTCGCCAGAAAATTTGAGTAGGCTAAAGCTCTAGGAAATATGGTACGTGGCCTAAAATAAATCGTGCCGACTTTCATTGATATATGGTAAGCGCTTTCACCAATTTAAAGTTTAATTAAAACATGGTACCGCGATGTGCTAAGCTAAATCATTCAACTACACTAATCATATGGTTGAGGAAAATTATTTCATACTGTAATGGGTAACGAGTAAAATTTCTGAGATAGAGAAAGCTTAGCGTTTGATTCATCGGCGAAGGAAAAGCGGCGACTGCTCCCGGAACTAAAATAGGTTTGCTACAGCTGATTGGTTTGTTCTCAGCGAACCTCTGGCCCTTGGCGAGCTTCTCTTTTAATGTCGTTCCAGCATTTCCACTATCGGCGAGATGGATTGAGGAGGCCAAGATTTCCTGTTTTCCAGCTAATCTGTTGTTGATGTTCATACTACTGTGGCTCAGCAAGGTGGTAACTCTGAAAATTTTTTTTTTTTTTTTTTTTTTTATCGACGAATGTTTCGAATATGAACAAGAGCGCTGATACAACATCAAGAAAGGTCTGTAGAAACTTGATGTTCACATTATGCCAGGTTCTGCGAATAGCTTTGTATATATAGTCTAACACCTGGTTATCAATGGACATATAAACACAAACAGAAAATTAAGTGGAAATCAATCTGAGCTTACGGGCCAGAGACAAGAAAGAAAGCAACAGTTGGATGTAATTATCTAGACAAGATATAGTGGTTAAAGAGTAAAAGAAGTAAGGATATTTCTTATGCTGACTGTGGCTGTCGCCGAGGTGTAGTACTCTAAAGTCATGTATAGCAAACGCCCCCAGTATTTTCAATTCAGGAATTAGGATCTGCAAATAATATTAGTGTACTCTGCCATTTGGTGACTCTACTACAGCATAAACATATTCACGTAATAGTGTATATTCAAAATGCTAAATATAGGAGTGCAACTGAGCTCCCAGCTTGGTGAGCCTCCCAAAGTGAAATTCTCAGGCTTGCCCTTTGGCACCCCCTTGAGACACTTATTCGCTCCTAAAACTCATGGACGAGGTAAACAAAAATTATAACAATATGATGGGACTATTGTGTCATCTTTCGTATGCAGGTAAATTCATAATCCGAATCATTACACAAAAAAGAGGGTAAGAGACTTCCCTTTTGTTACTGCGAGATTGTAACAGAACGATAATTCTCCTATAGGTAGGATCGCCGAAATGAAAATCTAGCATTGAATATTCCTTCGCCAATACGAGTGCAGGAGGAGTTCCATTTGGATGTCACTTTTTATACCCACTTCAGCGACACTGAATTGGCGAGTTGGGTGGATGTATTGGGTGGGAAGGTGATGCTGAATTGACTGTATGTTATTTCGCCAAAGTTACTTGTATCCGAGATTGTCGCGACGAGGTGAAAATCACCCTTGCGACGATATAACTTGTTGGATTTTCTGACTATTAGATCAAACTTTGTAAAAGTGTTAAATGACGCACCATAGCATTGCTATATCGAATCAGCGAATAAGCATGGATGAGATCCAAAGCATCAACAAAATACAAATATTTGTGAATATACATCAAAAGTTTATTGGCACCAGATTACCCATGAGAGCAAGAAAAAGTTTTTAAAGGAATGAATAGTGTGAGGTTAAGAGATTCTTCCCTTTTATGTTATCTGCCATTTGCAATCTCGTCACTCTTGTGTAGCTCTGTAAGGGATAAATTGGTATATTGTTCTGGTTCTGCCCCAGCGAGTTGAGGTGCAGTAGTAGTCATCACCAGAACATTGAGTTATCTAGTCCTTGAGCTTGGTAATTCCCTGCAGTTGGATATTATCTTCCACCATATATTCCCCAAATGTTCCTGCCAATTTCTACTGTGAGTTAATAGCTGCAAAGATATTTCTAATATGCAAGTTAATGTACTTAAAAATAGCGGTGACGGGTATCCAATTAAATTTTCTGAATATTTATGAACTTAAACAACTGTTCAAAATGACATATAGATGATTTTGGTTAAACTTGGCTTAGGAGTTCAGTGACTAGAGATGATCAAAGTAATGACCATTGAACAAGGAAGAAATAAGTTTTCCCTTTTAACGCGATGATTGTAACCCCTGAATCAACAGATCCCAAGAATGAATTCATGCTGTAATCTTTCAACGAGACTAAAAGTCCCAAGGGAGTCGCTATGACACTATTCCTATAGTAAAACGATAATCATTCCGAATTTACTTAGAAATTATATGATTATCAGTTATTAATTTTAAAAAAAAAATACAGATTATTTCCCTTAAAATATATTAAAATCAACAACATGTATAATACAACATGATATAAAACATCACTCGTATTGAATCGAGAATGGGTTAAAGAAATAATACCAGTATAAGAACCAGCCTGAGATAAGGAATGAACCACTGTGAAGAAGATGAGTTAGGAGTAGAGTTGAGGTTTCAGAAAAGATAAATTGAGTTTTAAAGTAAAACTGAACTTTAAAAAGGAGCAAAAACAACAGGCGGGAATTATTCCGCTCTGAGAGTTTTCGTTCAAGTTTCAACCCGCCAAAAAGAAGTTTTTGGTTGAAATTTTGGGGGGGTTTAATTTTCGAATTATTAAGAGAAAGTTTCCGGATCTCGTGTAACCAACAATGGTTAGTGTCCCTAAATAAATTAGAGAGAATATTTGGTGGTTATCTCCATTAAACTTTAGGATTTTTTTCCCCAAAATACTATAGATAACATTTCCTAAATCAATTTCTCACAAATAAAATTTATATTCATCTTATTTGCTAGTTTTAGGGTGTCTTTGGTTGTGCTAGTCCAAAAACTAGGAAAGAAGATGAATTCAGAATTTATTTGTGAGAAATTGATTTATAATAAACCAAAAAAATGATAAAGATTTACTAATTATTTCTCCTAAAAAATCTTAGGAAATATTATATTTGGTTACATTACCAAATTAACATAGAACATAAATGGAAATTGAAGCTTGAATTTTGGTTATAACAAAACTTGACATGTGTCGCAACACTATTGGGTTGACACATTTGGCACATACAATTTGTGGCACAGACGATACTCGCCCAGATACACACTTCCCTAATATTGCGCAGGAAGAAACAATACAACTCTGAATGGGTGTATCAATTTTTTTGATAAGCAGAACAAATGCATTGATGATTAAACAACTACCAAGTTTTGATCTTTTGCTAACACATTACTTGCTAAGGAAGGAAAATTATAAGAGCAATCTAGGAAACACTTAGACCTCCTAACAAACTTAGAGATGCCATCTGCTACCTGGTTATCATCTCGACTAACAAAAGATAACTGACAATAATCAAAAGCAGCACTTAGAGAAAGTATTACATATATGTTTTCCCAATGAACCTAGTTTGGGCCACAAGTTAATGACTGAATAACAAGTTTCCCATTGGGTATATAAGTACTTCTGCATCATTTAAAGACTCCAAACTTCATGCACATGAAAGCTCGTTGTTAGATGCATATCATCACAACAGGTGTCAGGTTTTGCTCCAAGGCCTTCCAATGATACATTCAGCGCCATGTGAGGAACTATGTGAAGATATGGATCAACTGTATCTTCACGTCTAGACTTCCAGATAACCGGGTTATTTTTTGTTTCCAAATCGTAAAGACAAAGATGTTTGCTCAACATTGAAATTCGCCACAACAGGACGTTGTTCTTACCAAGTGCAATAGGTTCATAATATAACAGGTCCGGTTCCACCCTTCCCAATTCAATGTTGTACTGTTTCACCCAATTCTTTTCCCTGCATCTAGTATTTGCCCTCAAACAGTTTCTTTTCTCGAGAATGGGTGACCACAAACACAGAGTAACGTTGCCTTCATACTGACTCATATGATATAAACATAAAGACAGTCCAATTTGGACCAGCCCGACAATGGGATGTACATTCCTAGGGATCTTAATTGGGGGTGGTGATACTGTTTCGAATTTCTCAGTTTGCAAATCGAAAGATACAATACGTAATTTCCTTCTGTTTTCGAGCCAAAATATACGCCCATGTGCAAATATACCAGACGATTCATCTAGTCTGTAGTCAAATTCTTGGTTTCTCCAACCCCGACCATCGCCAAGAGTGTACACTTGGAAATTCCCCATGCCAATGGTTCTCACGACTTTATATTCACCGGTAAACTCACAGTACCCGAAACCTGCCCGACAACAATATATAATAGGACCTGCAAGTTTGGGGAGGTGGAGGTGCTGACCCGTTGATGGGTTCATAATATAAACTGGATCATGAATACCATTGTGTGGTATCCCAAAGCATACCAGCCCATTGCATGAGCCAATTAGAGTTGGGCAGGAATTTCTGTGCGATGCCCTGTAAAGAGATTTTGTGGCAATGCTACTGGTTTGGGCATGGTTCATTTGTTTTGGCATTAAAAATACCTGCATATGGTGAGGTACACTAGAGACCGCAAATAAGAGACCCAATATGTGTTTCGCGAGCGCTGCCTGCCATTCCTTGCACACGGATTTGCAGTCGAGAATAGTTTATATTGTTGGTAGGGAAGACAGGATTTTACTAGTGATTTCCGAGAGGAGCCTATTCATGTTTCTTGCTCTTTTGTGCAGAGCCTGAGTCTGTTGACAAAATATATATATATTTGGTCATACCTCCTTTGAGTTCGATTTAATGATGAAATACACACGCAGGGATGTACGGAAAAACATTTAAAAATATATATATAAACAAAAGAATCTAACCTTGAATTCTGAAAGCTTATATGTCACGAAATAGTTCCAATGTTGTTTCTTCTGGTTTCTGGGATCCATCCGCTCCAAAATTTTGGTATGCGAAGCTATGTACTTGTTATAAAATTCCCTTCTGAACTCTTGCAATATTACACCGAGACAATTCATCGTTTCTCCTTTTGCGCACTCGTCGGCGCCATAATATTTCTAGGGTAATATTAAATGGCATGTTAGTGCAGGCACAAACAAAATTGATAAATAAAAATGATGAATAATGATAGTTGTAGGAATCAGTAGTTGTTTGCCTGTATCTCATTCCACATTTTATCCTTTGCCTCCTGGGTCACATACTTCCATTTTAATGCCGGGAGTCCAACTTCTCTCATGACCAGGTCACGGAGGAATCTATTGAATGGTGCTCTACGTTTGGTTAAGATTTTTTTAAAATTAAAATGATCATAGTAACTTACTTCAGGTATCTCATCGTCATCCACCACATCAATTATATTGCCGTCCTCGGGGTATTCTTCTTCTACCTCGATAAGCATATCGTGGAAAATGTCCTCTTCAGCCATAACTTAAACTGTGTACGTACAACAAAGGTAGGAATATGAGCATATATTGACTAACTTCTAAAAGAGCGGTCACAAAAAAACTTGTGTTTAAATTCTTGCAACAATTAAAAAGCAAGTTTTAGAAGTATCAGGTTTATATATATGAAATATATAAGAGCAAAAGTACCATTGATGCATATAACTTAACCCTAGAACATTATTTTGATATACAAGAACCGGATTGAAACAACCTATGATTATTAGTTATTAGTCAAAACAAACATTTTATTTCCTTTAAAACATCACTTGTATTGAATCGAGAAAGGGTTAAAGAGATAATACCAGTATTAGAACCAACCAGAGATAAGAGATGAACCCTGTGAAGAAGATGAGTTAGGAGTAGACGTTTCAGAAAGGATAAATCGTATTTTAAAGTAAAACTTAACTTTAAAATGGAGCCAAAACACCAGGCGGGAATCATCCCGCTCGAGGATTTTTGTTTGAAATTTTATACGGTTTTGATCCTCGAATTGTTAAAGAGAAAGTTTCTAGATTTGTGTAACTAACTATGGTTAGTTTCCCTAAATTTTAGTTTCCAGCTATAATAAATCAGAGAGAATATCTCCATTAAATTTTGGCAACTTTTTCCCAAAATATCGATATACATGTCTCGAACATAATGTAGCACGTACAAGATAAAAAAGGCATTGGTAAAGTACAGATTCCAGTTTGTAGTATCATTTAGAACAATCAAATTTATTACACAGACAAGCGGTAGTAGATTGAGAAATGAAACAAGTTTTAATCACTAATAATGTACTATAAAGGAAGGGTAAAATGAAAAAGAAAACAACTCTGAATAAGTACTCTACTTAATTTCAAACTCACGTTCAAGCCAACAAGGAACAACGCGGCCCACCAGATTTTCCACCAAAAGCCATCAAAGAAACATGGGTCATCATGTGAGGAGTAACCACAATATTTGTCTAGTGGTGAATGTCTCCCCCGATTTCCTCTAAATTTCCGGTGGATGAATGGTAACACATTAAACGGCGCCTTTTCCACAATAGTATTTTATCATCATCTCCAAAAGCAATCGGCACATACAATGGACTGGAGTACTCTAGCCACGGTAGTAGTGTGCTCTTCTTGATCTTCCAAGTATTATCCTCGGTCACCAACCAAAATTCTACACGAACTCTTTCCACCGTGTGGTGAGTGTAGTAAACACACAAACGGGGTCCATATATAATCATCCCAACTCTGGCATTCTCTTCCACGTATAAACCCTCGTTGTGATATGATGGTAGATTAAGATCCCTAAATTCCTCCCTACTCAGATCGAAAGATTGTAATTCCATCTTCTGTGATCGGGAGCACCATTCTAACCAGTAAAGATGGTCCTGTGCATATAAACCGTTTGTACAAAGAAAGTTATACGGGCAGTAACCGGTGTGCCTCCAACCCCTCTTTTCCCCAAGGGTGAACACTTTCACCATGCAATCCTCATGAATACGGAGTACCTTATATTCGTCGGAATGTTCGCAGTACCCAAAACCCCCTATTACATTTCGGCTGGTGCCAGAAGTTCCCCCAGAAAAATATGTAGGATGTCTGCATATTCCAGGGAGGATAAGTTGCTCACCTGTGGCTGGGTTGATGATATAGATAGGATCTCCTGAGCACTTATGCCGAACATACAGACAGACCAACTGTCATAGCCGTTGGCTATGTTGCCTTGTTGGCTTAGACTGGTGTTAGCCCTTATAATTCTGTACTGTTATTTGGTGTCCTCCTCTTCACATGTTGTACGTGAAGAGTATCTTTATAATTGCGCTGTACTCTTTTGGCTGGTTATGCCAATGAACCTTATCCTCTAATGTTATCTTCTTCTTCTATTCTTCTCTCTGTTCTCCCCTTCTTCTTCCCTTCTTCCTCTAAATCCTTCTAATTCTTCTCATCTTAACAAGATCTGTGCTAATTGTAGTGTAAGTACACTACAAGTGGTATCAGAGCAGTCATTCTTGCGACTGTACCACCATGGTTAACCAAGCTACTATCGACGCCATTAATAGGCGATTAACAGAGATTGTAAACAATCATGCTGCTCTTAGTAAGAGAGTTGATGATGCTGAGAAGTCTAGAGAGCTAGCTCAAGTGGCTACGGATACAAGTTACAAAGAGCTGAAGCTACAGAATACAGATCTGCAGAAAGAAATGCAGAATACGAAATTATTAGTTACTGATTTGAAGAAGAGTATAGAACAACCGTCTGTAGCTTGGCTTACGGCTGTGACTGAGGCTATACGTGTGGAGATGGATAAAGGTAAAGATATATCTCTTGAAAATTCTACTGGTGGAATCTTAGGCCATAGACCTACTGGTGAGTCCTCACACACACACCTCATTTCTAATATGTCTGATTCAAATTTTCAACAACCAAAACCGAGAATAGAATTTCCTAGATTTGATGGAACTAATCCTAGGTCTTGGATCCGTAAGTGTAAAAAAAAAATTCTACTGCATAAAATGGTGGATGAGGATAAACTGAATATGGCTGCTATGTACCTTGAGGGTAAAGCAGATGTGTGGTACCAAGACTATCAGGAAGGCAAGTTTGTTGTCGGTTGGGACGAATTTGTCACTGATCTAACAAGTAGATTTCAGGAGCTTGGTCATGATGACATTGTAGGGGAATTTAATAAACTTAGTCAGCTAGGTTCTGTTGTTGAGTATCAAGAAGTTTTTGAGGAGTTGAAGGCATTAATGTTGGCAAAGAATCGTCACCTGACTGAAGAATATTTTACTTCAAGTTTTATCAGTGGCCTTAAGGAAGAATTGAGGATGCATGTTCAAATGTACTCACCTACTACACTGTCTAGGGCTATTTACTTAGCCAGAATGCAGGAATCTATCATCATCAGCACAGCTAAGAAGTATAGGACTTACAACAAACCTCCACCAGTTTTCACACCAACTTCCAGAGGGTATTCTTCCCCACCTGCCACCAGTCCTAGACTCAACACCACTCCAATAAACAACTCCAACCCTACTGCAATTCACCCATTACCTCCTATCAAAAGACTTTCCCATGCTGAGATGAGAGTTAGAAGAGAAAAAGGGTTATGTTACAACTGTGATGAAGTTTACAAGGTGGGTCATAAGTGTACTCAACAGAAAATTTATCTACTATTGGCTGATGAGGATGACTCTAGCATCCATGATGATGCTTCTCCAGCTAGTTCCCCTTCACACAATGACTCTGAGGATGAAGTGGAACTTTCTGTACATGCTCTCTCTGGATCTGTTTCTCACTCCACCATCAAGTTACATGGTCAGGTAAAGAAGCAAATGATCTCCATTCTCATTGATAGTGGCAGCACTCATAGTTTTGTTGATCCAGCAGCGGCAAGGAGATGTGGCAGTTATATTGAACCTACTATTGCTTTAATGGTAGCTGTAGCTGATGGGAATAGATTGGTCAGTGAAGCAAGATGTCCTGCATTTGAATGGAAGGTGCAGGGTAATACTTTTTCTCATGATCTGAGATTGCTTAAGCTTGGAGGTTGTGATATGGTGTTAGGTGCAGATTGGATGAGGAAGGTTAGTCCTATGATGCTTGACTTCAAGAAACTGACATTAGCCTTCTCTTGGCAAGGACAACTTATTGAGCTCAATGGAGTAAATGAAATGAGCAAAATCTCTATGATGTCTGGTGCAGCACTCCAATTTTTTTTTAGGAAAACCAAGCATGGTCTTATAGGCCATTTATTCTCTATTTCAGCTACTTCTCATTCCTTACCCACACCACCTATGGTCACTGATTTGCTGAATTCTTTTTCTGATGTGTTTCAAGAACCAACTACTCTCCCTCCAATTAGGAGCCATGATCACCATATTCCACTCAAACCACTCTCTTCCCCACCAAATCAAAGACCTTACAGGATACTTTATATCCAAAAAAAATTGTGGAGAAACTAGTGCAAGAGATGCTACATTCTGGTGTTATACAACCTAGCCACAGCCCTTTCTCTTCACCTATTCTGTTGGTCAAAAAGAAAGATGGCAGTTGGAGATTTTGTGTGGATTACAGGAAACTTAATGAGTTGACCATTAAGGATAAATACCCTATTCCAGTTATTGAAGAATTGTTAGATGAACTTCAAGGTGCAAGGGTATTTTCTAAGATTGATTTGAGGGCAGGTTATCACCAAATCAGAGTCTTTCCTGCTGATGTGCCTAAAACAGCTTTTAAGACTCACCAAGGGCATTTTGAGTTCTTAGTTATGCCTTTTGGCTTAACAAATGCTCCTGCCACTTTCCAATCCTTAATGAATGATGTCTTCCAACCCTATCTAAGGAAATTTATCCTTGTCTTCTTTGATGACATCCTCATCTACAGCCCTGACATGGACACACATTTACATCATTTGAGACTCACCTTAGCTACTCTACTGCAGCATTCTCTCTTTGCCAAGATGTCTAAATGCTCCTTTGGTCAGTCTCATGTTGAGTATCTTGGTCACATTATTTCAGGTGCTGGTGTGGCTGCAGACCCAGAGAAAATTGAGTGCATGATCAAGTGGCCTACTCCAACTAACTTCAAGGAGCTTAGGGGATTTTTGGGTCTCACTGGCTACTATAGAAAGTTTGTAAGGCATTATGGAGTCATCTGCAAACCCCTCACAGAGCTTCTTAAACTGAAGACTTTTAGTTGGAATTTTGTGGCTCAAATGGCTTTTGACAAGCTCAAGGACATAATGACATCTACACCAGTATTGTCCTTACCTGATTTTTCTTTACCATTCAGTTGGAGACTGATGCATGTGACACTGGAGTTGGAGCAGTACTCATGCAGTTACACAAACCTATTGCTTTCTTCAGCAAAGGCATGGGTCCCAGATTTTTGGCTTTTTCCACTTATGAAAAGGAGTTGATGGCCATAGTCATGGCAGTTTCTAAGTGGAGACATTACTTGTTGGGTAACCATTTTGTGATTTTCACTGACCACCAAAGTCTGAAATACTTTTTGGAGCAAAAGATGCATACCATGCTCCAACAAAAATGGTTAGCAAAACTTTTGGGCTATGATTATGAATTGTGTTACAAGAAGGGAGCTGAAAACAAAGTGGCTGATGCTCTTTCCAGAATTGTGCATCCGGACTCTTCTCACTGCCACTCCCTGACTATGTTACAACCAAGTTGGCTATCTGAGGTGAGCCAAAGTTATACAGATGATTCTTGGGCTTTATCCATCATTCCTCAGCTGTTGGTCTCTCCAGATAGTATTCCCAATTATTCTTATTCTCAAGGTGTGTTAAGGTTTAAGAACAGAATTTACATTGGCAATGGTGGTGATTTGAGACACCAGATTATGGCAGCTGTTCATTCTTCTTCAGTTGGAGGACATTCTGGTCAACAAGCAAGCTATCTCAGAGCTAAGACTTTTTTCTACTGGGTTGGCATGAAGAAAGAGTTAACAACCTACATCCAGGAATGTGATATCTGTCAACAACATAAAGGATCCAATGCTCTGCCTGGTGGTCTTCTTCAACCACTGCCAATTCCAGATCAAGCATGGAAACATATTAGCATGGATTTCATCTCTGGGTTGCCTAAGTCTGAAGGTCGTGATGTGATTCTTGTGGTGGTGGATAGATTCACCAAGTACAGTCATTTTTTGGCTCTTACTCATCCCTTCACAGCCTCGTCAGTAGCAAAGGTATTTCTAGACACCATTTATAAGTTTCATGCCCTTCCCTTGTCCATAGTTTCTGATCGAGATAGCATATTCTTAAGCAATTTTTGGCAAGAATTATTCTCTAAGTTAGGTACTGCTTTACACATGAGCACTGCCTACCACCCTCAATCAGATGGCCAAACAGAACGTGTTAATGCTTGTCTTGAATCTTACTTGCGTTGCATGACTAGCTATAGGCCGATCAAATGGGTCAGTTGGTTACCTATGGCAGAATGGTGGTTTAACACCACCTATCACACCAGCTTGAAACTCACTCCATTTCAAGCATTATATGGCTACACACCACCTCAATTTGGGCTTTCTCTTTCACCTACTCTCAATGTTGAGGTTGAAGATTACTTAGAGCAACGAAAGACTATGTCAATACTACTCAAATCAGTTTTGGAGGAGGCTCAACACAGAATGAAGCAACAGGCAGACAAGAAAAGAACTGAAAGAACATTCAATGTGGGTGATTGGGTTTATCTCCGACTCCAACCATATAGACAAACATCAGTACAACTTCGTCGTAATCTCAAATTGGCTGCCAAGTTCTTTGGACCTTACCAAATTCTTGAGAAGATTGGGCAAGTAGCTTATAAACTTGCACTCACCACTTCTTCAAGAATCCACCCTGTTTTTCATGTGTCGCAGCTGAAGTTGAAGTTGGGTACTGGTTTACTGCCACAAACATCTTTACCATCAACTGATTCTGAAGGGTATTTGAAGGTCAATCCTCTGAAGGTGCTCCAGTCTAGACTCATTCAGAAGAACAAACAACAGGTTGCTCAGGTTTTGGTACAATGGGAACATTCCTCTGCTGGAGATGCCACTTGGGAAGATACTGCCTTCATGAAGAAAGCTTTTCCAGACTAGCTTCTTGAGGACAAGAATCATTCGAAGTAGGGGGTATTTGTCATAGCCATTGGCTATGTTGCCTTGTTGGCTTAGACTGGTGTTAGCCCTTATAATTCTGTACTGTTATTTGGTGTCCTCCTCTTCACATGTTGTACGTGAAGAGTATCTTTATAATTGCGCTGTACTCTTTTGGCTGGTTATGCCAATGAACCTTATCCTCTAATGTTATCTTCTTCTTCTATTCTTCTCTCTGTTCTCCCCTTCTTCTTCCCTTCTTCCTCTAAATCCTTCTAATTCTTCTCATCTTAACAAGATCTGTGCTAATTGTAGTGTAAGTACACTACACCAACCCATTACAAGAGCCAACAATTTGAAAAGTATGTTTGCGATCTCCTGTTTCAGGGTCACTCTTTCCAGTAATTACTGTGTGGAAGCTTTCCTCTGTACTATGTTTTGTGTAGAACATTTGTGTACTATCGCCTTCATCCAACAAAACATGTCGTCCGTTATTTGGAACCGCACTGAAAAGAAGCCCAATCCTTTTGTTTCCGAGCATGCTTCTCCAATCTTTGCAAACGACTTTGCTATCAAAAACTGATTGTGTAGTTGGAAGGCAATCTAAAATCTCGTGGACCAAGTCTTGGGGCAAGATATTCAAGTGGGTGGGCGAGTTATCCATTGTGGTTGCTGGAGAAATGGTACATCACACTGATAGTGGGGTCATATATAGACTTGCAATCCAAAAGGCTTGTTTGACACGACTGTTGGGAAAAGACATGCCTGACAGATATGATCAGTGAAGCATTTGCACGTTCAGTTTGTTTCACACGACTGTTGGGAAATATAAGGTAGGTCACAAAGAAGTGTCATGTTCCCGTTAAATTATACTAACTACATCCACATTGGGTTTTCTAATACAAAGAAATAAAAGCATCCAATAGTAATAATGCTAAATAGTGAACTTTGAGCCATATTGGACAAAGCTAGCATATGCTACCGGAATAAAAATCATCTAAAACATTACTTCTCTAGCTTTCTGCATGGTGTCTCTAAATAAAAAGCTGTCTTTTCATACCAGAACATTACATATGCTAACAAGGGTGCACAACAAGAAGCAATACTTAAAAAAATTCAACTCTCAATGGGTATGTAAATACTCCTGCATCATTTGAATACTACTAATTTCATGCACCTGGAAGTGCGTTTTTTTATGCATATCTTCACAACATGGGTCGTGTTTTGCTCCAAAGCCTTTCAATGACACATTCAGCGCCATGTGAGGTACTATGTGAAGGTATGGTTCTAGTAGATCTTCACGCCGAGGCTTTCAGATAATCAGGTTAGTTTTAGTGTTCAAATCGTAAAGACATAGAATTTTCCTGCTCATCATTGAAATTCGCCACAACAATAAGATATTGTTCTTACCAAGTGCAATTGGTACATAATATAGCAAGTCCGGTTCCTTCTTTCCCAATTCAATGGTGCACAGTTTCACCCAATTGCTTTCCCTACATCTGGTATTTGCTCTCAAACAGTTTCTTTTCTCGAGAATGGGTGACCACAAACAGAGAGTAATGTCGTCTCCATGCTGACTCTTATAATATAAACATAAAGACAGTCCAATTTTTGCTAGCCCGACAATGGGATTCACCTTCTTAAGGATCTGTATTGGGGGTGGTGATACTGTTTTGAAGATCTCAGTATGCAAATCAAAGATACAATCCTTAATTTTGCTGAGCGATCGAGCCAAAATAAACGCCCATGTGCAAATATACCAGACAGCTCATCTAGTTTGTACCGAAAGTCTTCTTTGTTTCTCCAACCCCTACCATCGCCAAGAGTGTACACTTGGATTTTCCCCTGGTCATAGGTTCTCACAACTTTATATTCACCAGTAGACTCACAGTACCCGAAGCCGGCCTTCACATCAAAATAATATGGAAAAGGATATACAAGTTTGGGGAGGTGGAGGTGTTCACCAGTTAATGGATTCATAATATAAACTGGATCGTGAATATTGTTGTGTGGTAATCCAAAGCATACCAGCCCATTGCATGAGCCAACAAGAATTGGGGAGAGATATTTGTGTGTTGTAACATTTGCGTGAAAATCTATTGGGCCAATGTTGTCGGTTTGTCCATGGTTGATTTGTTTAGGCATTAAAAATACCTCCATACGTTGAGGCATAGTGGAGGCTGCACATAAGAGACCCAATCTGTGTTTCGCAAGTGTTGCCTGCCATTCCTTGCACACGGATTTGCAGTCGAGAACACTTTCTGATGTTGGTAGGGAAGATAGGATCTTAGTAGTGAGTTCCGAGGGGAGGCTATTCATGCCTCTTGCTCTTTTGTTCAGAGCCTGAGTCTGACAAAAAGAATAATCAAAATATATTTGGTCTTTAGCAGATAGAACTTGACTAAAAATTAGAGAAAGGTTTCTCATCAGTGTCTTAGACTAGACAAATAAAAAAAGACAATAAACAGAAAAATCTAACCTTGGATATCTCTGAAAGTTTATATTCCCCGAAATGGTCCCATGATACTCGATCCACAAACGTCTTGTACATTTTGGGAACTATTAGCTCCAGGTTTTCTTTATGCGGATTGGGAGCTATAAAGTTGTTATACAATTTCATTCTGAAATCTCGCAGTTTTTCACGGAGAATATTCATCGTTTTTTTCCTTGTGGACTCGTCGATATCATAATATTTCTACAATTATATTTTATGGCATGTTAGGAACAGGTACATAACAAAAATGATGAATAAAGATGGGAAGAGTATTGGTAGTAGAAATCAGTAGTTGCTTGCCTGTATCCTCTTCCACATGTTATCCCTTGCCTCCTGGGTAACATACTTCCATTCTAACCCTCGCAGTCCAACTTTTCTTCTGACCAAGTCGTCGAGGAATCTATTGAATCCCGGTCTATTGACAAGCATATTGAAAACCTCATCTTCTGCCATAACCTAAACTGTGCACATACAACAAAGTTAGGAATATGAGCTTATGTTGATTAAGATCTAAGAGCAACAGCAGCGGTTGAGCTATACACCAAAACACCAAATGCTATATATGGGTATAGCGATGGGTTTTGGTGTGAAAATCTACAGCAATCAAACCAAAACGCCAAATGCTATAAAGCATACGAGATTTTTGATGTCGTTTGCAAATGAAAAGTGATTTAAAATCACGTTTTCATTTTGAGAAGTGATTTAAAATCACGTTGCAAATGAAACTTCATTTTTGTTTACGTTTTCATTGTTTGCGTGATTTATAGGGACGTTTTCTCCATGGAAGTGATTATAAATCACGTTTTCATTTTGGCGTGATTTATGTTCACGCTGGGAAGGGACGTGATTATAAATCACGTCCCACCATCTCCACACCAAAACCCAAATGCTATCCTATATTTGGTGTAAAAAGTAGCTGAATATGGGTTTAGTGTCTTGGTGAGAGCATTACTGCCGATGGGCTATACCCATATATAGCATTTGGCTCCACCGTTGCGTTTGCTCTAACAAGAGCGTTCAAAAAACAATATATGTGTGTAAATTCTTGCAACAATTAAAAGAAAATTTTAGATGTATCAGGTTTATATGAAATAAAATATAAATAGGGCAAACAATATTCTGGTTACTCGACATCGTCGTTTTCCAAAAGAAATAAACAAAATCAAAACAGAAAATCAACATCATGTATAAAAGAACATGATATGAGATATCACTTGTATTGAATCGGGAATTGGTTGAAGAAATAATACCAGTATTATAACTAGCCAGAGAAAAGAGATGAATTGTGTTTTAACCCCTCGGAAAAAAGAAGAGGTAAAATCGAGTTTTAAAGTAAAACTTAATTTTTAAAATTGAGCCAAAACACCTGGCGGGAATTATCGCACTCTAAGAATTTTCCTTTGATTCTCATCCCGCCAAAAAAGTTTTTGGTTAGTTTCCTTAATTTTTAGATTTCCACTCAATAAATCAGAGAGAATATTCGGTTGTTATCTCTATTATTTTTGGGATTTTTTTTTGGCCAAAATATCGATGTATACTTTCCTATATCTCTAACAATTTTCACTAGTTCTTAGCAAGAAATTAGGAGGATCTATAAAGAATTATGAATTTTCGGTATGTAACAGTAGGACATAAGAAACGGATACAACATGTATGAGGGAGCAGGATAAAAAGGTAAGTCACAATTTCTAGATTAATCTGCATAGGGGTGGGGCTTATAAATGTGATTGTACACGTTAAATGATACGAGTACTAAACTAATTGGTTTTTTGTATGCAACAAAATAAAACTCCAGTACGAATAATATGAGAAACATCGTCAAGTTTCGTGCTTCGACGAAGATTCTCAAATTATTCTGATACCCTAGTAGGAATAATACAGGATCGTCAGGTTTTGTGCATCTGCGAAGAATCTCGACTTATATATTGTGAGTCAGAATCTTTGTGTGAACACGAAACCACTCCCTTATTTGCCATACTCTACGCCAGTATCTTCTTCAGTCGTGTGCATGTGCTTCTATGAGCATTGGACATTCATTTTTCCTTCCTTCATTGAGCATGTGTTTCCTTGTTTTAGTACCAAGTCGCTCGTTCTTGGACTTATGATTCCTTCCTTAGAACCGTACTTAGAGTTTCCTACCTAATACGGCTCAGCAATCAATTATTTTCCGCTTACGTCGAGTCTCTTTGAGCCTCTCCCGGTGTTTAGAAAGTCATATGTCCGTAATGTGAGGCCCCGACGGGACTTTCTAGTCCTGCAAAATAGGTAATATGTTCTCGTACAATCTTGCTTTGGACATAACAAAAAGATTTAGAACCTCTCATACATGAACGCGACCTTCACTGAAGCCTCTCAATGGTGTCACTCAGTCGACTTAATGGGCAACAAAGGCAGGAAGATACGTTCATCTCGTGCTTCGGAGAAAAAGGCCTATCGCGAGAAAAGAAGACTTCTGTACCCATTACTTATGTACGACTCAACTTCACTTTTCAGGTTGGATCTTTAAGGGTCGCATATGACTAAAATACAAACAATCATGGAAAAACAAACACCGAGCATACCCATTTATTGCAAATCTAAGGTTGAATCTTTGAAGAAACCTTAAACAGGTCCATTTTTGGCAAACTTGAGTAAGAATATTCGTATGATTGGATGGGAAAAATCAAATATTATCAATTTATTGTTTTACCCTCATGAGGGTCCACCTTATGGTATCTTAAACAGATCTTTTAGGTAATTCAGTACTTCAGTGATCAACCATAAGTTGGGTCCCACTTGTACTTCGAACCCATGACCAACTGAGAACTGGCCGACCAGAGAACCACCAGTCTATCCACGTAGATGTGAGATAAAGCAATGTTTATTATAGAGTTTTGTCTTGGATTAGTTCAAGATTATTGTACTGATAATGTCTTACTAGATTTATGGATGTAATTGAAAACTATGTACTCTAATTATGTTTTATTATTAATGAAATTAGGGGTTTTAATGCCCCTTGTTCCTTCAAAAAAAAAAAAAAAAAAAAAACATTAAAGAGAACTACTAATGATCAAATAAATAAACAATTGCTAAGCCAAACATAATATTCGAAGTTGCAAAATAGTGGTGGAGCTTCATTAATTTCATTTAAAAATAGTGGTAATCTTATTTAAAGCTTGAATGGTAGTGCCTTGATGCGTGATACGGAGTATCTTCTAGAGAAGAAAAAATGGGCATTGGGAAAGGAAAATGAAATGATGATGCATGTGAACTGTGAAGTTGCGTGTGGAGATGGAAAGGTTGATCAGAAAAGGCCATGTGGCAGTCTTCGGCCGGTTATAAAAGGCCACATTAGTTAGTAAGGAAATCAAAAACAAAAAAATTACCCAAAATAGAGGAAAGTGAGGTTTTTGGAAAAAATAAGAAGATGGCAAGGGATTCACAAAATTCTGAGAACAAGAAGAATGATCCAAAGAAGACTGACCCAAAGAATGGTGCTGAAGATTATTATAGGTGGGTAAGAGATCTTGCCAAGAAACTCCCTGTGGTTCTCATGGAGAGTTTAGTCGTGGAATTAAACCGTCAGTTAAAGAACAAGAAAGATAGGGAGGAATTTCTCCGGAGGATGATTGATCATGCACCAGAGTTCAAGAAATGGTTAAAGAAAAGGGAAGCAAGGAAGATAAGAAAGACTGGGGGAGATGCTGATGGGTATTGGAAGCGTCGCAGGAGTGAAACTGAAGAAGACAGTGAAGATGAGGATCAAGCAAAGCTGAGGGAGAGACTATTCCGGTTATACTGGATAGAGAAGCACCAATATCCTCACATCTTCTCCAGGACCATGAATGAATATCTCTCAGATGATGAGGGGGATACAGACGAATCTGAAAAGTCAGATGATTTAGAAGATGAGGATGAAGAGGAGAAAAGGAAGAAGAGAAAGGGTTATAGAACTCCAGACTCCACTGATGATGAGGATGTTGATCCTGAAGACTTTTATTACATGTTGGGTGAAATCTCTGATGATGATGATGATGATGATGATGATGATGATGATGATGGTGCCGAGGATTACTAGTTTTTCTCGTAACAGACCTCTTCAGGAAGTCATTAGTCTTTCTCTGACCCTCTTAATTTTGTGTTTTGTTGTTCAGGGTTCTTAACAAATTGGTGGAGTCTGCTTGTGAAATCAGCTTGGTTGCGGCCGCTTTTATCTTCTCTTTTGCTTATGTTGATAGTACGTAGCTGGTGTTAAGTTTTTTCCCTAGTTTTTGTTTTAATGTTTTGCTGTTTGTTTGAAGAACTTCTGTTGGGTTTTTAGGTTGGGTATGTAAGGAAGCAATGATGCGAAGTTGCTCCAGATGGTTGTAATGATGAATGGTTTAAATGTTAATGCTATTAGTATGTTGTTTATGATTTTGCAAACAAGTTGTTTGAATTGTCTTTGAGCTAGATGAGCCAAATGTGCATATCATCTGTGCCAAAAGCTAGATGAGCCAAATGTGCTTGAATTTCTTTTGCCAATCAACTTCAAAAAATCAATCTTAAAAAAAAACTTCAAAAATAAATAAGATGATGACTAAAACTCAGTAGTGTTTTTTAGATTGAGGAAATACAAATACAGAGTTACTTTCAGTTTCAATTTTAACGAAACGTGTTTATTTTATTGAAAAGCAAATAAATCAAAAGGACGATGAAGATAAGTTAAAACATACAGTTTTGGATTTTCATTCTCAATCTTTCTTGATTTACAAAGATAATTATAGAAAGAATATACCGTATACATTTAAGTTTACAAATATACTGATTAATTGGGAAAGAAATCTGTCATACTTTAGGTGGGCACATAGGGCACACCAAAATATTGGTACAGCAGATTTGCAACCATTTTTTTTACCGAGAATATTTTTTTTTTTTTATGGTCACATTGATGCACATGATCGCAAGTAATTCTCCCTGATCCATAGATCATGTTTGGACAATTGGGGAAATATTTTACCTTTTCCCAATCTAGGCACTATATTTGCACAATCCAAAATCACTTTTGGATATGGACATATTTTTGGGTTTATGTAGTATTATAGAATATTCTGCCCGATCAAAAAGATGAAAAAAAAGGTTATCATTAAGTGGTGTCCCGCTTCCATCATACTAATATGTCTTTTTAACGGAGGTCATTTTCAGTTAGAGTGTGTAACATTACCTCAAAGCTATTCAGGTGATCCTAATGGGTGATCGGGGTTGGATTGATTAGTGATGTTCACCTGAACTAGTACTAGTGATCAAACAAGGGGAAATATAGGATTTACTCTAAATATAGTCTAGGCCAGTAATGATGTGCTTGGGAAACATGACAGTCGTAGAGTCTGAACTTGGACTATTGCATGACCGTGCATGTTTAAGGCTTACCAATTGAATTACCCGTTTCACACTTCATTAATCTCTCTAACTTGAATTGCAAGATGAGATTAAAACTAAACCAATATCAAGATATATAAGTACTACTCGTATGATTGATTGATCAATTCCCAATGCCAAGTATTACCCCTTTCACACTTCATTAATCATGTGCTTGCTATTAATTAATTAAAATAATTGAAATTGTTGCAACAATATCTTACGAAATCATTCACTACAACAATTCATGTGGACTATTGCATGGCCACAAAAACCGTAAACTAAAGTTACTCGATTTTTGTACGAAAAAAAAGACCGAAAAAATGGTATAAGGTCGGAATACTCAAGTAGCATTAATATGAGAAACATCGTCAAGTTTCGTGTTTCGGCGAAGATTCCAAACCTCCAGTATGAATATAATATGAGAAAAATCGATTAGTTTGGAGCTTCAGCGAAGATTCCCAACTTCTTGTAATACTCCAGAAGGAATAATATGAGAAAAAATCGTCAGGTTTTGTGTTTTGGCGGTATGAATATAATATGAGAAACATCGTCATTTTTGTGTTTCTCGACTTTTTTGGATACTCCAGTAGGTATGAGAAACATCGTTAGGTTTGGTGCTTCGACGAAGATTCTCGAATTATTTTGATACTCCAGTAGGAATAATACATGATCGCCAGGTTTTGTGCATCTGCGAAAAATCTCGACTTATATAATCTGAGTAAGAATTATCGTCTGAACACAAAACCACTCCCTAATTTGCAATACTCTAAGCCATCCTCCCGGGAACACTGAGCCTACCCATTTATGGCAAATTTAAGGTAAAATCTTCGAAAGAATTAAAAGTCCGGCGATGACTACGACTATGTGTCCAAATGATTGGCTTAATTCCTTTTTTGGAAAGTTGTATGATTGGGTGGGAAAAATCAAATATTATCATTTTACTATTTTACCCTCATGAGGATCCACCATCTTATGGTATCTTAGTTTTGTAAACGGATATTTTAAGGTACAGTATAACTTCTATAAAATAATAGCCTTGGGACCAAAGAAATTAATTACTTTAAAGAGATATGTTCAACATTCATTGTATTGCGATCACCCAACGTTTCGATCAAATTTTATTATTGTATTGTGATCACCCAACATTTCGATCAAATTTTGCAGTTCTTGAGTATTTTCACCATCTAACTGTTTATCTGAGTTCTTCACCAACGTGCTAAATTAATAATTCGCTAAAATTATAAGATAATACATTTTCCATTACTCCTATAGACCCCACATAAAATATAAATTAATAATTGTTTAACTACATAACACATTAATCATTTATGAAGACTTCTTGAAAAATTAGTCAATTTTCTTTTGTTTTTTGTTGAAATTTATTTTTCTTATCATTGTAAGAATTTCTGGTGTTGTTTTCTCATAGCTCAATAGAGGAAATTATTCAATGTGATTGCCGATTTGATTGTTTCGTTTTGCGAAGGGGGGTCTATTGTAGAACTTTCATCATCGTCTTCATCACCTTTATCAGTTCCCATGACAGTCTCAATTATTTCTTCATCAGTCAACTTTTGTGCAACTACACTTTCTTCCGGGTAGTTCAGTACATGTTTGACATCCATTGCATTGCGCTAACCCAACTTTTCGACCAAATTTTGCAGTTTTTGAGTGCTTTCACCATCTAATTGTTCATATGAGTTCTCAATGTGATATGTTGATTGAAGTTTACAATGACAAAAGCAGTTCGCAATTGTATTTTCACTAACATCCATAGTCCATGCTGAAATTGCAAAGTTCATTGCATCTTACACATATATTCTCTATAAATTGATAAATTATTAATTTATCGATTAATTAATAACTCTTTTAATTAATATTTTTTGGTGGTCCCAAGGCTATTAATTTATAGAGTTTCTACTGTAATTTTAACAAAGAAAAACAAACCACTATCGACATACATTGCAAGAGGCAATATTAACCACATAGACAAAGGCAAAG
>JAJJMA010156930.1:0-14510 GCA_023529015.1 Papaver nudicaule | reverse complement strand
TATATTTTTCCTTTTTTTTTTTTAATTTTCCCTCTACCAAAGATTAAAACCCATTTTAGTTGTTCATCGTCGACTAACTTCTCCTCGTCCATGATTATCGATTATTTTCGTTTTCTTTCCGCCATTTTGTTTTTGTTTCTGGTTAGGGTTTTTCGCTGCTTGGGAAGATAAAGGGAAGTGAAGCGCAGGCGCGAGATTTTTGTCGGGGCACTGACTTCATAGGAAAAAGTTATTTGGGATTTAAAGGTCAATGTATGACA
This sequence comes from Papaver nudicaule, assembly GCA_023529015.1. NCBI lineage: Eukaryota > Viridiplantae > Streptophyta > Magnoliopsida > Ranunculales > Papaveraceae > Papaver > Papaver nudicaule. The sequence goes on along the minus strand of JAJJMA010156930.1, from coordinate 14,250 downwards.
AACGGGCTTGTACACGGGTCACGGGCTATCACCATGACTTGACTGTGTTTCACAACTGCTTTCAAGGTTTGGCATAAAAGCATACAGTAAGAAGCAGGAAGCAAGATGTTGAATCTCGGGTTGAGGCTAGCCTTTATTTCTATGGTGTTTAGGAATAAGAAACATGGCTAGTTTTTGGCCTACTGATTTTCGTTTCAGACCTACTAAATGTAAGCCCACATCCAGTAGAGGTAGTTATAAGGTAACCACCCCAAAGGATAAGCATACCTAAATAGCATTATCACTATCCTTAATAGCATTGTAGGGGGTAAAAACCCCTCGGACAGCGTGTCTCGCCTCCTGGAAACAAAACCGCACCGAAAGGATCAGTAGCGACGCCTCGGACTGACAAAGGAAAAGAAGTTACACATGAGCGAAGTAAAGACTCGGAGTGGAAAGGATTCGGACCATGGCGAAGAGACCGAGGCTCGGGATTCAGCCTCGGAGCGTAAACCACTTACTCGACAGAAACTGACACCACCACGATTGAGTCTTTTGTCTTTATTAGCTGTAAACCACCCAAGCTCGGCCTATATAAGGCGAGCTTGGAAAACATTGTAAGGGTTGGATTCTTGTTTGGTTGAGCCTAAGTAGCAAGAGAGAGATTAGGTTTGTAATCTCCTCTGGTTCCTTAGGGTTTAATTCCTGTAATCTCAGCATCAGTAATACTCAGAAAATCTTCTTATATTCTGTCTTTACTATTTGAATAAGGTCTTTAATTACTGTTTATGGCATCTTCGGTGCTGTTCATATGGTCTTCGCACCATTTAATCTCGATGGTAAACTGTATGTGCGAGTAGATCTGATGGCTTTAGTACCTTGGGTGCTTATGCAGATTTTCTACTCGTACAAGCATTATCACTATCCTTAATGATATTAGAAAAGTACTTATACCAAATTAGTTTCATTTATATTCAAAATTTAAACTTAGAAACTGATTATAATTTATTTATTTTTTCATTTTGAAACAAAAACATCGACGATGAATATGTCGATCGCCGATTCAAATTCAAATACTCGATCGATAACTTCTATATAACCATGCCTCTTACACAATTCAAACAAATGCCAAGATAAGTTGCTCAATTCGATCCAACAGTTGCAAGAGCTGACAATTGAAAAAACAACTTTCTCTACGATGAGCATTAAAGGTCAGTGACGCTGAGGTATAGAAGCACTCCATAATCGTCAGAAACAACAGCATATGGATAAATAAAGGTCTTTCTCTGAACCCATTAGGTTTTCATTGATTTATACACTCAAAATCGAGGTTCTGAAATCTAGATTTTCTGAAATTTTTGTGAAATGGTATTTATTATGAACAATAGGTTCCAATTATTGTTCGTCTTCATCCTCCTGGACAATATGAATCGATTGGTAGTTTTTTTCTTTATTTATTTTAATCGGTCATTAAGGGTTAAATATTGGTACCTTATTTCTTACATTGTAAAGTAGATTGTTCATCAAATCATTGAAATAATCGGTTCCTAATGACCCTTTTTAGAAACCGATTAAAACCGTTTGTTTGGAAAAGTTGTAATTTGTAATTAATCAGTGTATATGTATGTCGACAAATTCTTGTTTTTTAACGGTTCAAATTCTTAAGCTCCACTGAGTTTTTTTATTTATAATCGGAATCTAATTAACAATTGTTGGCAGTCTAAAAGTGTAATCGGGTTATTTGTATTTGTGTTGTGTACTGATTTATTACTGAGTTTTTTTCTTTTCTTGGTTATTATTTGAGTATTCTTTGTAGTATTATGATTTAGGTCTACTGGAAAAGGTAAACAAAAGGAATGGAGATCGAAGAAAAAACATGAGCATGTTGTTGATAATGATGAGCCTGCTAGTTTGTGACCTCGTTGAAAGGACAGTATGAAATTGAGCGCCAAAAACCGTCTTTCTTGAAAGGGAACCATCTGTGAAGATAGTGAACAAAACTTTGAAAGACGAGTAGAAAGTGATTCAAATGAAGATGGAACCGTAACTACACCTTTTTCCTTTGATGGTGGAACCATAGATGCCTTTCTTCCCATTCAATGTGGAACCATAGCTACACCACTTGCCAATGAACCTCTTGTAAATGAACGTGTAGATGTATAACCTTAACAAGAAGTTGGAGACATAGAGGAACAACAAGACGGAGTAGCTGAAAGTGGAACATGAGAAGCTATAGGTGTGGCCGATGCTCAAACAAAGAGAAAGGACAAGGAAAATGCAAATCCAAGAAAGCAGAAAGAGAGCTACATACCTAACAAAGAGCAGATGATCGTTGATGAAAATCTAGGCGTACCTGGTGATCGATGAGAGATTATGGGCATTCAAAACAAGTTGGCCTTCAGTCGTCTTTAACCATAGTAATTATATCAAATTTTATCTTAAAATTTAAGATTAGTTTTTCAAGACAAGTTTATTTTCTTCTCTATGTTTACACATATTGGATCCTTTATGTATGGATGCATTCATATACAAACAGTACAGGGGTCTTTATACATCTAGGTTCCAAACACAAACACCTATCTATAAGCAATATCCATAGTTACTGAGTCTAGACAAAGATTTTATAAGACATCCCTAAGCCATCTACCAAACAACATTCATAATCATCATGCTAGAGTTTATGCAATATTATACTAACGATCATTTTCGGTACTATACTAACGACCATTTTCGGTATTTATTTTTTGGTTTCTCATAAAAATTCGACTACAAGAAGAGTGAGTACTATCTTCGATGTCGTTCGAAATCTTAATCACCTTTTAAATATCCATAACTGGTATGTAATTAAAAAACACAATCTACTGGAAAATGTTGGTTTTAATGTTAATTAGTTGGAGGAAATTGATGCGATGGTGTATCTCCAATGCACAATCCTCAATTTTGGTGAATGAAAGATCTTAAAAAAGAAAAATCCAAAATGGATAAGGCTTAAGACAAGGGGATTCTCACTCTACTTTTCTCTTTATTCTAGTCTGAAGTCCGCACCAAATTATTGAAGAAACCTGAGAATGTAAAAATTTCAAAGTTCAACATAAATTCCGTATTAAGCAGATGACACTCTCATCTGAAATTTACAGATGACAATCTCATCTTCTTGGATTCAAAAGAGGAGGCAATAGAGAACTTGATGATTGTGCTACATGTGTATGAGGTCGTTACTGGCTTGAGGGTTAATCTGGACAAAAGCACCATCATCAGTTTAATGGCAGATGCTAAAATTCAAGAATTAGCTCACATTCTTCAATGTCATGTGTACAAATTTTAATTCAAGTATTTAGGAATGCCAACTGGATGCTCATGGAAACAAACCATTGTGTGGGAAGAAATAATATATAAATTCAAAAAGAAGCTTTCACCATGGAGAAGGAGGTTCTAGTCTAAATTTCCAAAAATCTTCCTTATCAATTCAACTCTTGTAAGTCTTCGTATGTGTTGCATGTCTCTACTACCACTTCTAGTCTTAGTGGAAAAGATATTAACTAAAATCATGAGACAATTTTTGTGGGGGTCAAGTGATATTGTTAAGAAGAAAATTACTTGTGTTGCTTGGGAGAAACTTTGTTGGCCAAAAGAGTTGGGTGGTATTGGTTTGTGAAGTTTGAAGGCAATAAATAAGGCATTGTTGAACAAATGGATTTGAGATATGTAGTGGAAAAAGAAGCTCTACGGAGGAAAGTGGTTCAACTAAAAATAAAGTTTGATATTGGTGATCTATGAGCCAAAGAGTATGATGAAGCTCATGGAAAAGGGTTGTGGAATTAACATCCAAAAAATAGAAGACTTTGTTGCAAATGAATTCCAACTGTAAGATTGGTAATGGGGAATTTGTAAGATTCTTATCCATTTTATCTTTCATACAAGAAGGTATTCAAACGGATGAGCAATAGAGAAGCAAAAATGAACTGGTGAACATTGGGAAATACAGATTCAACTGAATAAACAACCTAATAGGAAAGAAGAACATGAATTTAATGATCTTCTAAATTCAATTGGAGACCCTCCTTCTTTGGCTGCTGGGGATGATGATGCACTGGTGTACAATACATACATTGCATACTCTACCAAAGACGGTTTGGAATGGTGGACGAAGACTCTTTCTGCTTCTCCTAGTGGAAATTACAAATATGTCTGGAGAAAATTTGCAGCCAAGAAGACTCAACTCTTGCACGACTTCTAGTTCATAATGTTATTCCTATTACAGATAATCTGGTCACCTGCAGCCTGTAGCAGTCATATGGAAGATGTAGATCATTTATTACTTCACTGTATCTTCACAAAATCCCTTTGAGATTACTTTGTGTCAAGAATGGATATTACTGGGTCATTTCAATATTAAGAAACAATTACAACTCAGGCCGCAATACAATGGCAAAAAAATGGCAATGAGATTTCGACCCCTAATTTCCTTTGTTGTTATATAGGCCCTTTAGGTCAGAAAGAAACATGAGGGTTATGGCTAAGAAGAGAGACGGATATAATGATTTTATCATCATCGAAGTGAAAACATGGATATATTAGTGGGGTTCCTTACATTGATGGTGTCACTGTATCTCTTTTAACGATTTGATTTTAAACTGGGAGGCAACTATGGACTATAACTTAAACAAGTCCATTGTAATTTGGCCTGGATTTCGGGTCTTGGTTGATATTTCCTTCTATTAATAAATCTTAACCTTCTTATTGTGAAAAAAAAAAATTAGAAAAACTTTTCTTTCCGTTAACTCTAATTCCCCTTTTGTTTCTAGATTGGGCCCTTACTCTCCAGACACGACCATTATTTTCAACAATACCTAATTAAATTCTTTTGTTTTACTTTTTAATATCTCAAAGAAAATAACTAAAATTGGTGATTAATATTATCCAATAAAATATAGCTGAAAAATTATGATGTATAATCTCTGGTGGTATCTACAATTTTTTTAAAGGAAAATGAACAAATCTAGTATCCTAAAAATAATATTTTTATATAAATTTAAGAATATATTTTGACTTTACGAAGACAATTTTGACTTAAAACATTAACATTAAACAAATTAATAAGCCTCGGGCAACAATTTTGACTTCTCTATATTGATAAGGTTGTTGGTTTCAGCGTTATTGAGATTCAAATATACCACAACCAAATGTTGTTCTTCATGCTTCATCCACCTTATCCAGGGAGACCGAGAAATGGTCTGAAGGACATAAACAATCCCATCGCCTCGATCACATTTAGGAAGAAAAATATCATATTACTACCTGCACAACTCGAAAAGTTAAAATAGCAATCGATAATAATTCCAATAAATAAATAAACATACAATGGAGATTTTTAACCCCCTCTTACTTCTTGTGAGAGGGTGAGAGTTTAATTTTTCTTGTTGAAAATGGCATTTTTAGGCAACTATAAGATTCTGCAGTTAATAAGCCTTAGCCAACTCTATTCTTTTTAAGCCGATTTTCGAGGTTAATTAGGACCATAGACTTCAAATACTTTTTGTGGAAATGTCAGTGAAACTGATAGGGTTGGAGCCTTGGAGGGGAGATCCACATGTTGGTGCCTTGGTGGTTATAGTTTGGATTTGGGCTGTGCCTATTTAGGGGTAAGTCAAATGGGGTGGGTCGGCTCAGGGTGCAAGCCCAAACCTACTAAGGTTATGTTCAATGTGGCCAGCCTAGCTCCTGAAGGCATATCATCAATTCATCATTGTAAATGCTAGGAAGAGTATATTTTTCTCTAGTTTGGGATGAGCCATGCTTGGCAAGGCTTAAATTAATAACTTCTAAGGCTAGTAATCTTATTTTTCTCAACATGAATCTTTGAGTACTATTACATATAATTGATCGGTAAAGAATTTATTGCTGACGAGTTTCGAACTCAGGTGATTAGCATTGCTACTTTTGATCTGTCAAGGTAGAGGTGTAGATTTTCAGACCTGGAAGAAAAGAAGCATTCCTTCGCAATTGTCCCCATGAGAACCTGCATTATTTTAAACGTACGTGCATGTAGTATTAAATGCCAAGGAAGTAGAATAGTAGCTACTAGTACATAACTTGAAAGCAGGGACAGGACCCATGCTATTTCCTAGCTTAGGGCCAAAGTCATAGATATCAAGAAAGTTAGTTGGGAATTTTGGTGGCCCGGTGGCTTGCCGACTAAGTAGTTTCAGATTTTCAATCAATAGACATCAGTGATACTGGTGGTGGGTTTGGTCAATAACCATACCTAAATATATTTAGCAGATGTCACTGTAGTACCTAAGTTGCTGGACGTGATAATACCAGCGACCTGAGTTTGAAACTCCTTTATTTTTTTGCCACCTGGGCTTGTAAGTAGCGAGTTTCGGTCCAACTTTTAATATAAACTTTCGAATTCAGAAGGAAAAAAAAAAAACCTAAATATATTTTGGCCAACATACTAGAACCTGTTAATAAGTCTGTTCTCGAGAATTAAAACTACCAGGAAAACAAAACCATAGAGTGCATATGAGATGCTTACACAGCACCGCCAGCAGCAGGGCCAAATGCTTTGAAGATAGAGAGCGCAGTCATAGAGATTCCATTTGCAGTTCCCCGTTGGTGTTGAGGCTATAATTACAGAAATAAGAAACCACTGAATCGAATCGAGAAAGTAACAACATTAATCATAACAACAAAGAGAAGAGAGAGATCGATCGATTATACGTACCACCGAGTTGTTTTGCAGGATGAAAAAGCTAGTGTCAATTGCGAGCTGTACGTATAGATAGAATAGTACATGCACGTAAGATTGAAACTCATTGTATGCACAAGTTTTGCATATTGAAGTGTCATTAGAAGAATCAAAATATTCCATGTACTTACAGAGAACGCATTCTTCAGAATCGACGCAGAATTCAGTACTAATGACAGACTGAGCCCGGATAGCTGAGCTATTGACGGGTAACATGACAACAAGAGTATGGTTAAGACCGCAGCAATACGGGCTACTGTCAGATACCCTAGCATCCTCTCAATCGTGGGATATAGAGTGAATTGGAACACCAAAAGACCAATACCTGATACACATGAATTAGCTAGTACGGTCTTGATATCGAGTACAAACTTGTTGAATTCGACGTTGACAAACAGGCATGTAATGTATATCTGAGTAGTGCATGCATACCTGTGAATGAAAGAATCTGACCAACTTGGGCAGTCGAAAAGCTCAATCCACCATATTTTCTAGGACTAACAGCCCAGAGTGAGAATATCTGCACATAAGAAATTTCATCACTTCTCCAAGTATCCAAGTGATCAATGTAGGTCGAATACGGATACTAATATATATTTGAAAACTTGCCTCTGAATAAGCCATATCATGCAGTGAGAAGACACAGTATACGATGACGGACGAGATTAACGGCCAGTTCTTCCACAGGCTTTCCTTAGAATCTAACACTGTCTTAGTACTACTCTCTTGCATAATTTCTTTTTCGTCACTCCCATACGCTTCTTTTCCTTCTTTTGTTCCAGCATGTGTATGCAATGTTTCCTACAACAATCAAGGAAGTGTAGGGCGCCATGCATCAGATATGTGCACATATGTTGTTTGAGGCGAGAGGCGAGGCGAGGCGCCAAGCCAATCACGATGCCTCAAGCGCCTCAGAGCGACTAAGGCGCCTGATGCGACCAGAAAAAATTAATCATAGGGTAGTGGGCTGGCGCATCAGGTGCCTTGGGCGTATCACAATTAAGGCGCTCACCAAGCGACTCGTGGGCCTTTGGCGCCTTGGTGGGTGCCTCGGGCGTATTGTATAACATACTGGAAGGGTAGAAAGTACGTTACAAGTCCATAAACTATAAAGCAGATATATGCTACAAGTTCAGGAAACATACTGGAAGCAAAACAGAAGCTACGAGAGAAGCTACGGAAAGTATTGATATACAGAGGCAGGGTAGAAAGTATGGAAATCTGCACGGGAAATGATCAAACAAATTCAACAGCATCTCAGCGTAAAGTGAATGATGACAAGTTGTGTGTTTACAAATACCAAAGATGAGATGATAATGCTTACGTTGCGAAGAGAGATCCTTGTGGAAACAAACTTGGATACTTCTCTGCAGGCTAGAACAAAAAATTCACTCATATCGTCAATATTGAAAGATGCACAATTTCTAATATACAAGTGAAATGCAAAAACAATTTCTAGTACCTGTGCAAGTAACCCTCCCAGAGCTGGACCAATGACCAATCCTATTCCCCAAGCTGCACTGATCTGAAGACGTACGAATTTTCGTTAAACAATAAAATTAACAAACAGCCGGATTTTATCAAAAACAAGCAATCTTACTAGAGATAGTCCGAAGGCTTGGTGTTCTGGGCGACAGACTTCAGTAGCATATGCCTGCAGGGAAGCACTCAAATGTGATGATAGCAACCGTTTCATAACATTAAACAGGTAAAGATTGCATTGGCCGCAATGGTCTGTGAAATGCACACTTACTTACCCTTATAGGGCCAAGGAGGCCATTCAACGATCCAAGAAGAAACCTCATAGACATTGCCATCCAAAAGTTTGTACTAAGACCAAATAACGTGTTGAAGATAACCCTGATTATAGTTGTTGGATAAATAAAAAAGTCATTGACAAAATTTGCAACTTAGAAAATTTTCTACATCATCATTGACAAAATTCGAGAAGGATGAGAAAATATACTAACACTACAACGGTGCCGAAAATTATAACAGGCTTTCGACCGTATCGATCCGCAAGGGTTCCCCATAAATAAGCAGTCAAAGCTCTCCCAAGCATAAAGGCAGATCCTATACATCCAGCATAGTATCCAATATCTTCAACCCTCTTCGCAATATGGAAATCTCTTATCTTCACAACAAACATCAATCATGTCCATTACATTACATGGACTAGGGAAAAGTACTTTAAACATGCATACCCTGAATTATAACTTAAAATGGAAAATTCAAATGAATAGCTGCATGCATACCATGAAATATAAGAAGGGAAATATAGACGATATCGGTAGAGCTGGAAAAAAGAAACACATATAAATCAAATAACCAATTAGCTTCACTTTTCAAGTTTTGATCAGTCACTATAGCTAGCTAGCTAGCTAGATTGTTGCAGTGATGATGGCATACCAGTTCCAAGTGTTGTAATCCATACAGAGATGAATATCTTGACAGGTATCCCTGTCTGTGTATCTTTTCTGTATTCGACCTTGCAGCCTGAACAATTCTCATGATACACCTTCTCCTTCTTCAGTAGTACTTGTTTGCTACTACTGTAATCCTCCATTATGATCAACTACTTCTTAATCATCATCTACACAATATTTGTATACCTGTAAAACTTGCAACTTTTGCTTTGACTTTGGCTGGCCATAGGTGATATTATATCATAACATGCTGATAGGACCATTTTCTCAATAAGAAATCAAAGTATCTAACTAACTAATAATCACTCCTGTATCCAGAATGGCCAGTATCTTTATTCGTCTGGGTCAAATGAAAATATTGAATGCGATGCATCTATCCGTGGCATGTTAAGGTGCGTCAGAAACTTATGGAGGCTGTAAAATGGACACACAACAGCTGAACTTAACTAAGGAGGCCGTAGAGCAGTTATTAATTATGTTATTGTAGTACAGTGGTAAAGTTGCTGGGTGATGATACAGTGACCTGAGTTCATCAGACGAAATCCGGAGAGACCCAAAATAATATCAACACCAGGTCCATGAAAAGAGTACTCGCATAATTGCGTGTACCACCGCGGAAGTTATAGGCGTCCACCGGCCATAAATTTTGGGGATCGATCGTCAGAGTTGGGAATTAAGGGCAACAAATATCACTCTGAGGATACAAATGGAGGTTGTCTGTGGGAACGATTTGCCCCTGAACTCCACTGTACCAGCTAACATAATAAATAATTAAGAAAATCTCTAACATCGTGGAACACGCTTATGGCTGAACATTCTCGGAAAGATATTATTTTTCCTAATGGGAATGCAAGAGTGTGAAAAGATATTATTCTAGCTAGTGATGCAGGCAGGCAATTCAAAGCAACCACAGTACTGTGAAATCATAAGCGCATAGTAGGGTTCGTTGGGAAACAACCCTACCTACTCGCAACATATCATAATAATTTCCATTAATTAATTGTCCCATGCAGAAAAATTTGGGTGTAGAGGATCCAGAGCGTAATACATCTCTCATCTTTCTAAAATAAATTAAAGATAGGTTTTGAGTCTTTTGACTGGTAGATGTTTTCCTGATCACCCTCGCTCATTACTGTTGGAGGGAATAATGTGACACCGGTCGAAAGTTAAATTCGTAGAAAGGAATGGTAGTTGAAGATAACTACTCAAATCAATTAACATAGAATATAATTCAATTCTTAGCTAGTTTTAGTATAGTAGAGAAGCGAGTGAGCGTTGGAATATGGCTCCAGTTCCTGGAGGGAAAATTCTCCCAAAACTACGGGTATAATGCCTGTTTTATTTGGGGTTGTAGTGATTAAATAGGGACTCTGGTGGTCAGAAAATCGTCATTGTTTTGCTTCTTATTGTGATGACTCCAAAATAGTTGTCATTGTTTTTGCTTCTTACTGTGACGACTTTTTTCACCACAGTTCTCATTTAATCACCACTGCGCCAAACAAACCAGGAAATAATGGACTGCACCAAAATACCAAATTTGTAACACTAGTTTGCATCCACAAGAGTCAAATAAAGAGGCCACTAATTAACATCATGTTTGTTTCTGAGTCGCCATCTGCGTTTGAGTTGGCCTCTGGCTCGGTCTGAGTCAGATATCTCAGTTCGTCAGAACGTTTGTTTTTCATTTTGCCAAACCCCTGATCCACCATCTGACTCAGTTCTAATTTCTGACTCGAACCCATTTCACTCAGATAAGAAAATGCCATTGACTTGTTGGTCCAAACATTTGAGTCGTTTGAAAAGTATAAATTGACCCTTCTTCACTCATATCTAACTCAGAAAAGACAAACAAATTTTTGGAGTGAAATCTGACTCACTCAGATTTAAACTAAGTCAGATAATTCCTGTCATACCTTAAAAAAATAAACAAACAAGATAACTCAGCTCGAGCTGTTCTTGAGTACGTTAAATATATCAAATAAAGAGAAACAAAATCTGTAACACTGGTTGGTTTGCATCCATAAGAGTCAAATAAAGAGGCCATTATTTCAACCTTCTTACGTAATAGTTTACATTAATATATTTAGCGATCTAAAATATCCTCTGGTCAATATTTCTCAGATTTGTCTAAAGCAAAAAACTGGGTTTTGACTAAAAGTGACGATCACACCATTGTTTCTTCATTATTTATTGTACAGCAGGAAACAACGTGGGTAGCGTTGTTCAGAAAGTTGAATTCGCGAGGGGGAATGGTAGCTGAAACACCTGGCCTTTAACTACAAAATTCAATTAACATGGTTGAACTCCTAGCTAATTATGATAGAGTACGTACTTGAGGGTGTACTTATGTTTGTAATTAAGATTCAGTCGACAATGTAAGAATTTTATGTAAGTTTTTATGTCGGTAGAAAATCTGTATAGAGACTCTATATCAAACAACCATTGATTGATCTTAATCTAAAGACGGTACATAGATTCGACTGCATATGTATTAGTAGTGCCAGATTATATTAAACGTGAATTCTATGAAGTAAAATAGATAGGAACATGACGAGTCCGACTTTGTCCACCCATGGTTAACCGGGGTAGACATTCCTCCCCTCCTAATTAGTTGAGATTTTATCTCTAGTTATGTATATATTCTATTTAATTCTTTTTATATATTTTAATTTTAATTACCTTAATTAAAAAATTGTTTTAGATGTTGTATATGGAAAACTACCAATCTTAATTACTGCAATTTGTTACACATTCTCTTTCTCTTTCTCTTCCTCCTCTTTCTCCTCTCCTCTCAACCGAAATGGCAAAATCATGATGTCCTTTCTATAGTTCTAATTCTTATTTCTGTCAAATATGCCAAGCTATCTTTTGGAGGGATTTAGTGATGATATAAGGCTTACGCCCAACTTGCATCATTATCCGATCACATCTAAACATTCAGAAGTCGTCCATGACTAATCTTAATACAACACTACAACTACCATATCTCTTTCTGCTTCCCCATGATCACGATTGCACACAATAGATAACATAGAAAACAAATCAACACATAATACAACAGACAACAACAACATAATTATCAAAACGTCCAATATAAAATAAATGTATACTGTAATACAGTTTTGTAAACGAGATTCCCTGTCTATTTCAAGATTTGCCTGGGTAGCTCTATTTGTATACATGTAAGAATGATGATTTATGTGACACAATAAAAAGTTCCAATAATATAATCTTGTGACTAGATACATTTTTGTATGTCATTGTTCTAGTTCTTGGAGGTATTGATTGTGTAAAAAGGAATATATGTCCTCCCTGATATTTGCCATACAAAGCGATCTCCCTCTCAAAATGGGGTAATCTGAACCTCAATGGAAAACCAGTGTGCACAGCTGGGTATTTTGTCAAGCTAACATCAGTTTCTCTGTAATTTGGTATTCATAATTTAGAAAACAGAAAGAATACATGGGAATTTTGATCGTACAAGTAGAGAGTGGAATTTGGTGCAATTGTTTTACTTTCCATCCTTTTTTTTTCATCGGTTGAGAAGATAGGAGAAGGAAAAAGAAAAAACACGGTAAAAGGCAGCAGTAATTAACCTAGTAATTAAGATTTGGAATTCCCGAAATATCTTTTTAGATTTTTAAGGTAATTAAAATTAAAAAGAAAATAAAAAGAATTAAATATAATAGATAACTAGAAGTAAAATCTCAACTAATTAAAAGGGGAGGAATGTCTACCCCGGTTAACCAGGGGTGGACAAAGTCGGACTCGAACATGACCTTGTTTTGATATTAATGAAATGTAAATTTTGTGGTGGATTACACTAAGTGGATATGAGTTTAAGGACCAGAGGAGATTAATGTCTTGTAGCTACCAAGTCTCTCTCAAAAGTCTCCAAGGCTTATAAAAAAATCCAACCCTTATAAATGAATTCAAACTCGCTATATATAGTGCGAAATACAGGGTGGATACAATTAATAAGACAAAATATACAATCGTGGGTGTCAGGCTCTGTCGAGTAAGTCGGTTTTACTTATCGAAGTGGGATTGAAGTCTGGAGCGGTAATTCCTTCTTTAATCAGTCCTGTCTGGTGCACAAATGAGTCTTCCATGACATTCGGGTCTTCGAGATGAAACTTCTCTTCGATGGTCCTGAATCATCGAAGTATATCTCTAGTCACGGGCCTGATAAGTTCTTCATTTTGACAACTATTAAAGGCTCGTCAGTTCTGCTTCGCAAGCTCCTTCGTTGATTCCAGTCTTTATATTAACATGCGTATGGTTTCGGTCATGTGATTAGGAAAACTCACTATCGTACGATGGGTCTTTGATTATTCCCTACTTCGCACACTAACCGTCCTATCATGCTTCCCTTCCAAAATGCTGACACGTATCTCGGTTGACTTATACCCCACAGTTTTTGTTGAGAAGTCTAGATTGCTGGATTTGTGAAGTGTACAAGATTTAGGCATAAACTTGTAAGCCAGTTTCAAGGTAAGTTGAGCCAATGCATCTCAACATGATATCAAAATCAGGTGTTTGGGTGGTGTGGACATTGTTTATCCCATTCACGGATTTGTGACCCATTAATGGTACTGTTGGACCCATTAAGCGCACAGTGTTTGGCTCATTAAAGGGCCTTATTTGTCCCTGGTTCCATGTGAGGGGTAATGTTGAGAATAGACCAGATCACCTAGGTTCCTAGATTATTGAAATGTGTAAACCTTGGCCGACCCTAACTTTGTAAGCCCGTTTTCATCAGCTTATTTAGAAATTTCAATAATATAAGAAATTTTATATTTTTGAAAGTACAATGAGTACTACTGTTATTAGGAGGGAAAATTGGTATGAGAGCAAGGGCTATGGGTAGAGTGCAAAAGCACTCTATTACTTTTCATTTTAAAGGAGGACTAACCGGAAGTGTGGAAAACTGACCATGGGAGGCAATAAAAGAGGGTCTAAGCGGCTAATCATTTGACATTTGAGATTAAAAAAATCCTAAAGTGGCTAATCATTTGATGTTTGAGGAAAAAAACAACCAAAAGCGATGTTTGGGAGCGAATAAATTCACACCCGAAACACGATTGATTGATC
>JAJJMA010156926.1:8601-24850 GCA_023529015.1 Papaver nudicaule | reverse complement strand
GGGGTTTGCTCTGTTGGTGTGCTTCAATAGGTTTGTGCTTTTTTTTTTATTATTGTATGATTGTCGAGGTTTGTTGTTATTGAATGGGTTTGTGCTTTGTATGTAGGCATACTAGAAGCTAGCTCTGTGTGTAAGTGCCTTTCCACTATTGATAGTGATAGTAAAAACATAAGTTCACCACCAATGGTCCAATAATATTTATGTACCTTAAGGAGAGTTAGGATGATTAAGTATCAACCAATGGTCCAATACTCTGTTTAACTATGTTCCGTACACAGGCATGATTGCACAGGCTTGAGCTGGAAACCCAAATTTTAGTAGGTGTATCGTTTATTGTAATGTATGTCGATTGGTGTACACCATCATTAGCTCTGTGATGTACACCATCAGTTGGTGATACTTGGCTTTATAGTGTGTAATTATTTGATAAAGTCAATCTCATTCTTCATGTTCTTAACCCCTTGGCCACATTCTTCATCTTCGTTTTGGTGGTTCGTTTTGGCTGCGGTGTCAATCTATATGTACCTTTCTTTGAGAAAATCTCATCAATGGCTGGTAAGAACAATAACAATGCCATTATTGATGTTAAGTCTTTGTTCTACTCCCAGTATTGCTTAAATTCATGTTACCCCATTTGATTGTCTTTGCTCTACTCCCGGTATTGTTTAGATTCATGTTATCTCATTTGATTGTAATGGTATTTGTTGCTTACTTAAACACCAATATATAAGTTAGCACAACTGTGATCACAGATAATGGACCGCTAAATATGGGTCCAATGTCACTGAACAATTACAATTTGTCTGCTTTCTAATTTCTAATTTCACGTCTTTCATTCTAAAGTAATATAAAATCATTGCTTGCATTTGTCGGACTTATTTGAGCTGCTGATAGTATTATAGGTAGCTTACATTTGGCGTTGGCAAGCTTGAGAGGGTCTGGAGAGGATTTTGAGTTATGTTTAAACTTTCCGAACTCGATACATCCTATACACTTGAATGTTCAACTTATCCCTGATGTTCTTAGTACACTTATTCTCATCGAGTTTGAGTTTTTGCTCTACTTAAGTTTTTTCTCTACATCATTTAATATTTTTGTCCCGTAAAAAGTTTATATAGTGTTCGTTGGCGTAATGCTCTAAGAATTAGTTAGGTTGCAGACATTATATAACCTGATGAGGGATTATCTTTCCCATGAAGCTATCATTGTTGCATGTTGCTATTATTGTTGCCTGTTGGTTATATGGGTACGAAATGCAGTCTCATTTGCGGCAATTGGAAGGTGGGCATCAACTCTCACTGACCTATCCAGGATTGCACTACCTTAGCTCTTTGAGCCTACTTCTGTATGCATTAATGGACAAATTTTACACCATTAGTTTCGTTATTTACTTATCTTTTTTTTTTCCAGATATTTATGGTGCATATTATAGGGAGAATTCTTACAACGCTCATACATTTTTCAGAAAGGTATGATTGTAGAAGCACATGAAATTTTTAGAAAGTGGTAGGGAAAGCTTTTTTGATAACCATAGCAAGGGTTCTGTAATATGCAACCAGGGGAAAGATACTGTTCTGAGCGTAGACCGACGGATATAAGATGCCATAAATGTGACAAATACATGCAAGATAATTTTATTCCGTGGTCGGTGGTGCGAGTGGTGGTGGATATGTGGTAGTTTTGGGGTTTGGTAGTGGTGGTTCTGTATTCCCTTATTGATTTATGTCTACCTCATTAACCTAGAATGTAGATTAGGTTCATGCTGAGACTGTAATTGTTGAACTATTTTCACTTTTAATTGAAACCGTATGAGCTTGAAGGAATTTCATGGTAAAAGAATGAGTCCCCTGTTCAGTTTCCGTTCATACGGCCACAAGTTTCTAAATCATTCTTTCTAAGAGATAGACATGCATGTTACATAATGGTTTTTCTATATAATAATTTTTCTTTGATTTGTGTCGGATTTAGGATTCGATATGTGCCCCTGCCAACAATAGTTGAACCCCATGGACACGGGTGGAAGTATTGTGCATCTTTGCTCTACCGGGTTTGGACCACTGTTAAAATCAAGAACAATTATTGACAGAGCATCAAGTGCTATGACAACCAAAAGCTATTTATCAAACAAGCAAAACAGGTATAATGCAATACATGAATAATTTTCAGATTAGGCATGGGTGATTCATGACTCTCACGAGAACAGTATACTCTCATACAAATCTATGTTTGATAGATGCAGAACATTTGTACTTTCATAAAAGGCAGTTATAATTCAATAGGTAAAATTAATTCTCTTAAAAATCCAACTATGCCAACAACAATGTCATTTCCTAAAACAATTGGTTTATTCTTTAAAATAATATCCAGACCACATGCCCTTAAATTGGGTCTCTGTTTTGTTACTCATGTCCTTTTTTGTTTTGTAGATTCTTGAAGATTGCTGCAACAAGGGGGAAAGCTTACACAGATGGTTGTGGCCTTCTCCAATACAAGCAGGTCGATACTGTGACTTAATTTCAAACCATTTATTCCATTTCAACATTTATTCCATTTCAAGAATTGAACCCGTAGTGATGCTTTGGTTGTCCTGGCTTATATTCCTGAGAAACAGGCGGAGAGTATTTGTTGTTTAAATAATCCATTATACATTGTTCTTCACATGCTTATAGGGCACAGGGTCCAGAAGTACATACGCAGGTGGTCAGTGCGCCGCTGAGAATGCATCAACGTACCGTGTGGTCTCATCACAGGTCGTCATTCGTAATCCTAGGTAAGTCATATGTACCAATGTTATTGGATAGTTTCTTTATTAGTACACAAATCCCAGTCGTGATACTGATAATCATTGCAGTAATGAATTGACTAATTCCATACATTTATGTGCTATAGCATTGCTAATCTCATATGATAGTTCGCAAACCAACTCACTAACTAAATTTAATGTGCAGAATGTTCATTCAGTTGCTGTTGGATTCACGACTGAGGAAGTAAGCCATGGTAAGTGCCTCTCTGCCACGGTATGCTCATTTCAGTTGATTAAGGTTGTGTGCAAATTGGTGTGGCAAAACAAAATTTTCCACTATGGTTTTTAGGGAAGAAAATTTGCATGGTCTCATAGTTACGACTTTGAAAGTGTGGTGAATTTTAACTTTTCTTAATCGGCGTCGCAGCTTTTCGATGCTCCAAACATCCATGTTATCCCTTGCCGTTTTTCATTGCATGAATTTTGTACTGATCGCGGAGGCCTATTTCGAACAAGTGCCTTTTTGGATGATTACACATATTTGGTCTTTACGGTATTATGTGCCATGTCCATATGCAGCCTGATATGATCAGGAGAGGATTTGGTAATTGGTTCTATGCAGTCAATAAGCATATTGAGATTCAAGTGTAGCTTTCTTAACGGTAAGCTTTGGAGAACCAATATGCCTGTTAGGCTTTTTAATATTATTCTTTCATCCAATTTATGGTATATCTAATTGATAAAAGTCTAAAAGCCCTATATTGGTATGCCCCGTCGAATGAAATTGATAAGGTATAGCACCGGCTTCCCTGTTTTTTCATCTAAAACCAGATTTTTGAGATATGAAGTGCAACTTTCTCAATATTTTCTTTTCTTCTTTCATTTTGTTTTCATGACACTTCTTTATCCAATTCTTTATCATTTTGTTGCGGTACGAACGGGGTTTGTCCAGACAAAGTAAATTTCCAGCCTTAAATAATTTCTGTGTATTATTGGTTTTTTCTAAGGTCTGGCAATTTGGTCTTGCCGTTGTTTCAGCAATACTGAAAGTGTTTGTTTTGCGCAGTGTATTTGAATTAATGTTAGTTTTGATGTATGCATATGTAGGTATGCAGATCCAGAGATGTGCAAAGGCCAAATTGCTGAATGTTAAAGGTTTATGAGTTTGCTGCAACAAGATATATGCAGGTACTGTAACTGAGTGAGTAATTATGTTAATGTTTAGTTTCTCTTTTTTGTTTGTTGTCATCGATTCACGCTTGGCTAATATATTAGTATGAGTAATGATGAATCAGTCTTTCTTATTTTCGATTTCCAAACACTACATTAGGAGATTATGTTTTCCCAACGTGCAATATTAAAGGCCTAAACATTTCTTTTTTCTCGCAGACTTCCTCAGTTTCCATTTCTCTGCAGATGTAGGTTGCATCCATCCTGCGAAAGCTGACTTCTTATGTATGTAAGTTTCCACACATTTGTTTTGTTATTTTACTTCAACGTGTCGTATTTCGATATCTCTGATTATAGGATATTTAACCCTTGCTTTAGTTTCCAAATGGTATTGGTTTTCAAGTGGTATTACATGAAGAGGCTTAGGTACTTTTTGGTTTTTGATCTGCCTAATTTTGGATTGGTGTTGGTTGGTACTGGTGACGGATAGGACTGTGGTAGTAGAAGAAATCATAGGTAATTTTTGTGGAGGAAATCCTAAGTGTTTTCAATGGCAATGACCATACTTCCCTTTTAGGTTTAAGATTTTTTGTTTCCGAAAGGCATTGGTTTTGAAAAGGAAGTGCTTAGTACAATTGGCCATTTAGCTAAATAAACAGTGAGTATTTTATTGATATGAACCTCTGCTGTGAGTAGTGGCTGTGCTATAATTCTTTTTAAGAAACTATATATACGAAACTTTTTAAACAACGCCTTCATATGCATATACTTTAATCTTTTTATGCAGAGAAAAAATTCGGAAAAGCTCAATATCATAAAAAGTTGCGAGGAACTTGAGGTGCCTAAAAGCTGAGAACAATGGGTTCTCAGACAGACCAAAGGTTTGAAGTGTAGACTGGGAAACTCGAGACTGATTCAGTAAGCATCCAGAGGTGACCACACTATCATTTCAGTGGTATATGTATATATAACGGGTTGTAGAAGGAATGTTGGTTAGTCTGCCCAAAGTTTTTCTTACAGATTAAATATCTAAGCTATGCAGTTTGACTACCATTCAAGATTATTAAGTATATTCATCAAATGGCTCATGTGTTATTATATAATTATCTCTCTCTTGCAACATGCTCGGGAAACATTGGAGCTCTCTGAATTCACTTGATTCCAAGGAGTATCAGACCTTTTCGCAAGAGGTAATTCGAAGGTCCATGACCAATATTGGCATGTACAAAAATGAAACTTACAGATAATATCTCAGTATTTGAGTTAGTGCAGTCAACTTTCGGCAGAACTAAAAATTTGTCATCATCTGCAACCCACTTTGCTGCACTAGAAGTTGATAATCCATATTTGTCTCTAAGTAGGATGTTGTTGTCTGTAATTTATTGCATGGTTTCATATATTTTACTTGGGTCTTTAAAGGTTACATTTAACCTTTAAAGATTGTTTGTTCTTTTAGTGAATACAACTTTAAGGGTTAGTTGGTGATTTTTGACATATCAAAATAGTCGTTTGTAAATGATGTATATTTGTGATATTTATTTTTCGTTTTTAATTGTGTGTTTTCTTTGCAGAAAGAGCTTGCACCAGTAGATTGACAAATGTTAATTCCCAGATTACCTTCTTCTACTTCATGGTCAGATCTGAAGGTTAGTTTTCTAATATGCGCTTCTGATTTAGATATACATGGGAGTATGAGATGAACATTCGCTTGATTATTTCTGGGGTAATATTGTTTTCAAGAATGAGCCGTAATTCAAATATTAGATGCGATTCTTCGTTATTCATTTTCATCCCTGTAAGTTTAGTGCATTGATCCGTTACACAACAGAGAACTGATTATACTGACAGAAACATGGGAACCCACTTAAAAGAGTGGTCCATCAGGTTCCGGACTCTTCAAAAAGGTAAGTAGGCTCCAATCTTTTAATTGTAATTAATTTTCCTTGAGAAGCAAAAAAAGATATTGAACCAGGAGATCGATAGTGAAAGAACACTGTAAGATTATACGTGACGTACACGAAATCCTATTGCAGTAAGATTTAATGTAAGTCGTAAGTCAGATTGAAGTTGGTACTTGCTGTCTTAGCTCAAATGGAAGAGCACCTGGTTTTCACCATGTAGTTGTGGGTTTGACTCCCACATATGGCATTGTAATTTAAGTGGGCCTAAAACCTTACATGCTTCTAATGACAATATTAGCTCTATATTAAGTAGTGCAACATAGGCGTAGATTTAGTCATATATGATATATCATCGGGTCATGATTCATGGCTCCAATTAGAGTTCTACATATGGGAAAGGCACCAGCAATACTACCATTAGCAAATATATGATTGTTTTTTCTCTATTTAGATAATGAATTGTAACGAGTATAATCCCAATCCAAAAATGTCCAATAACTCTTTTACCTTGCATGTTGCACTTTCAGTTCAGGTAGATATAAGATATACAGTTAGATAGATAGATTGATAACACCACTAACCATGTTATCACATCACATAAGATAAAATGAACAAAATTAGCCATTTTAGCCCTTTTTGAATTTCATCAAGGAGATCACTTAAGTAGAATATGTGTACCAAATTTTTTCTTCAAGTTTTGATCTGATCCTCCGAGATTTGTGTAATATGGAACCAAAGTACTTACCAGGTTCATGTTCAGAAGTGGGTCATTCTTGGAATAAAATGGATGGAAAGAACGTATTTCAGAGCGAGCAAGTCTGTGGACTTTATTGACGTACTATTTCATTAATGAACTAGAAATAATGGATATATATGGTGCATTAAGACTTCATAATAATATGGCCCTCTCCATCACAAGATGGTGAATGGAGAGCTCCAACAGTTCCCTACCATGATACAAGGGACCATGGACAGAAAAGTTTGAGAATAAGGATAGCTAATATGGAGGTAATTTCATGAAATGGAATGTGACAATATTCATGTAGTTCTTCAGATGATCCACATCAATATAAAGCAATCCCATGTATAACATTCATATTTTCAATAAGTTCTGCAGAAGTTAGCTGAGACTCCACAGACTATGACATAACAAGTAGGCAACTCGAATTTTCATGAATTTGTTAATTTATCCAGATAGTAGAGAGAGTCACAAAGAGCTAACGAAAGTGGTGGTGATGATGGAGAGATGGAAAGCATTTGTGAGAGTCAAAATTATGGTGGTGGTAGTGGTGGAGAGAGTGAGAGACAAAAATATGGTGGTGGTAGTGGTGGAGCGAGTGAGAGACAAAAATAATCAAACCCTTAAGAAAAAGATGGAACTTCAATGAACTTCAAGAAACCGCAATTATGCACTATAAAAAAAACTGATTTCTCTCTATTGATTGCTCTGCGATGGTCTGTCTAATGAAACTAAAGTGTATTATCACTGATTTCTTTTATCCGATCTCTGTATCTCCTGTCTCACATTCATTTCTCTGTGTAATACAGAAAGGAATCTCGAAATAACGGAGTATGAACTTGGGCCATATACGATAGTGTGAAACACGGCCACGACACACCTTCGATTTAACCAGTTGGAGCAATAACAACGAAGTTTGAATTATTTTCTCTGATTTCCTGTATCTAGATTGATTTCTCAACTCTCCACATTCGTTTCTCTGGAAAAGAACGAAATACCCAAAACATGTTTGGACTCATTTGGCAAACAAGGAGTGCCGCATACAGTAGGGACTCGGGCCCGTGCAAACGCACAAAATCAACATTTTTAAAAGCCAGTCAGAACATTTCGAGGTTTTGGGCCGGAAGAATTTCGCCGGACGGATAAATAGGCCCGTCGAGACCGAGGGTGTTTTGAAGAAATCGACTTTTTTAGGTTGTTGAATCTCCTCTCTGCGGACGCAGTCTCTGTTATTCTTCTTCTCCTTCTGTGCCTAGATTCTTTTTCGTCGTTGATTTCGTTCTTAATTTTTTTTTGTTCAACTTATTTGCAGGTACGATTCGTATCCTATATTGAGTTGAACCTTTTAGGTGTTGGCATACCAAAAAATGGTATTGTTATGTGGAAACTCTGCCCAACCTATCTTTATCGACATTTTTTTCTTTGTTCTATTGTTTTATTCCTTCGTCATCTTCAACTTTTTCGCCTTATCTGAGAAATCATGGATGATTCCTCTTCCTCCATTACCACCACCACCATCAGTGCTACTAGACTTAACATCAACTGTATTCTCAATTAGCCCTCCAAATTTGTTGTGAAAAGACCCGATGTCCTGTAAAAGACCTTGGAATTAAGGATAAAGAGAGGAATCTTTGTTGTTGAATCATTCTTGCACTGATAAGGTAATATACTAAACAATGAAGTTAATCCTTTTTTTTTGTTCATTTGCCTCTAATGGGGTTTCTTGGAAAATAACAGGTCTTGAATATATGATATCACACCTTTCTGTTTTATTCTCCGCTGAAGAGTGGTTCTCTTGACATGTACATGGATAAATAGCATCAGATCAATAGCAGACTTATCCTAAGGAATCTAAAGTGGTGGATCCATCAATTCTTCAACCGGGTTTATCTAGAATCTGGAATTGGTAGTAATTTTGTGTAGGGATCTCCTACCCTTCCGTGGTAAAATAGTTGATAGGGTTGCCATTTATTAGAATCATAAATGAAATATTTTTTAGGTTTCTACATTTGTGTTACTTCTTACATTCATATGTGGTTGAATATATCATCATTGTACAAATGATTTCTTCATTCCTGTTGACATTTATATGCAGTTGAATATTATCGTTGTGCAATGATTCTTTATTGATGTATTTGCTAATTCTCTTATCGTTGTTGTTGTTTCTGAAGATTTGATTGATGTCGTAAGATGTTGTTTTTGTTGCCCCCACTTGCCAAACCAAAATCAATCCAAAATCAATAGTAGGGTAATTGTTTTATAGGCCTTTTTCAAGATTATTTTGGATATTGCCCCCACATGCCCAAACATAAGTTGCCCCCATAGGCCCAAACATAAGTGTGCCCCCTCTATACTAAAATCCTAGCCTCGCCCCTGCAATATGTCCGACCATTACTTAATATATTTTGATTATAACATTTTATGCACTATGTTACCTTATCCATGATCAGTACAATTTTATATAACTTGGTATATGCTTTATTTTCTATGTTCTCTATCACTCTTAGGTTTAGCAATAGTAGGTGTAATGATACAACTACATATCAAATAAGAATCAAATATAGTCCAGCCAATAAATCAAATATGCACCAGTTAGGTTTGCATCGTGTACCAGTGGCTTAGTTACGGAACTCATCAGGTACATAACAGTGAACCCATCATTATGCAGCCAAAGAAAGATATTGGAGAACCCATCATTATGCAGCAAAATACAAGGCACATGGATGGTCTGTCTATCCTAAAAGTAAATCAAACAAATATGCAGATAGGAAGAAGGGACAAGACACACGAATGATGCAAGACCTGAGAAGGTTGTCCAGCTCACAAAAATTGGTTTCAATGTGGATTTCACATTTCTCCAAATTCATCTCTTGGAAAGACTACGATACACCCAAAACATGTATGGGCCTCGATAGTGAAGACGGCCACCTTACCACCTTAAGGACTCGGGCCCGTGCGAACGCACGGGCTGCAACACTAGTCTATATTATTTACAGAGATTAAGAGAAAACAAAGACGAGATAGATTTAAGCTTACCAGCAGTAAAAATAAGTGACGACGAAGATGTCACTTCTCAAGCAATGACGACCACTTTAAGAAGAGCTGTCCGATTCCTGTCAGCGATCCAGTTAGATGACGGCCATTGGGGTGCTGAAAATGCTGGCCCTACATTTTTTATGCCACCCCTTGTGAGTTTGCAAATGCATTCTTTCTTCTGCATGCACCAGATTTGGTTAATAATTGTTCTAACTTCTAATAAGTTGTTATTGCAGGTTTTTGCACTAAAAATTACTGGTAGTTTGAATACAGTTTTATCATCCGAACATATAGAAGAAGCTCTTAGATACATGTACTGCCATCAAGTACGTGCATACCTCGTTCTTCTTGCTAAGTTCATACATTTACAGATAAACTGGTACCCATGAACCATACAACACATGCTAATTAAGATGCTAATAAGAAAAATTAAAACAATGATTATATTACAGAATGAAGATGGAGGTTTTGGAATTCACATTGAGGGTCACAGTACCATGTTCGGCACTGCCCTCAACTACATTTGTATGAGGATGTTAGGGGAAGAACCAACTGGCGGTAAAGACGATGCATGTGCAAGAGCACGAAAATGGATTCTTGATCATGGAGGAGTAACTTTAGTACCATCTTGGGGAAAGACTTGGCTTTCGGTACATACTACTCCATTTTATACATATTGGAAAAACAATACCTTAAAAAAAAAAGTTTTAGTTCTTTAAATCATTAATAAATCGAAATCTTGGCTTGGAGGATAACTTTATATATGGGTGATTTACAGTTCGATAACCAAGCATTGATCTAAACCCGATTTTCAAAACCCAGTTTTCCACATTGTTTCGGTATGCAGTAGACACTACTTGTAGCAAAACAAAAAAGATGCTTGAAATTTTTGATTTTCCACCACGAAACCACGATACATCTTTCACTATTGGGATCCCTTCACATAATATATTGTGCCCCCAACTAAAAGTCCTTGGCTCCGTCACTGGTCACTTCACTATTTACTTTTTTGTCATGAGAGGCAGATACTTGGAGTTTATGATTGGTCTGGGTGCAATCCAATGCCACCTGAATTTTGGCTTCTACCTTCCATTGTGCCTTTACATCCTGGTAAGTACCATGCCATTAACTATGAAACAAGTACTATATGATGGATTCACCAAGAGTATTGATGTATTATATATCTAGGCAACATGTGGTCTTTCTGTCGATTGGTATACATGCCCATGTCATACTTATATGGGAAACGGTTCGTTGGTCCTATCACGGATCTCATTTTATCTCTAAGAGAAGAACTTCATATTCAACCTAATAAGGAAATAAACTGGAACAAATGCCGCCACGCTTGTGCCAAGGTTTGTTATTAACATTAGTTGAGATTCAGCTTTGAATTAAACATGCTAATTACAATGACTCTTTTTTATTCGATATGAGAATTTTCAAACTGTAAGCTATGTATATGTATTATTTTCTATTTTTTTTATTGGAAGAGAGATTTTATTAGATAATGTATACCTACCAGCGGTAGCTATAATGGAAAACAACAGAAAATTACGGAAACTAGTTGTCCCAATTTAGAACAGAATTACTAAAGTTAATGTGAACTCTATTCCCAGCTGCATTTGCCCAATAGAGAACTAAAGCCTTTGCATCTGTCCCCAAATCAGATTCTGTCTTTTATTTGTGCTTTTGATCAAAAGTTCTAGCATCACCAAAGTACAAACAGCAGTACTGCTGGAATAAGAGGCCAAATTATTAACATATGTTAATGTATATGTATTCCAGGAGGACCTCTATCACCCTCATCCCTGGGTTCAGGATTTGATGTGGGATTCCTTACACTTTGTAATGGAGCCACCTTTAACACGGTGGCCTGGTTCATTAATACGTGAAAGGGCTCTGAAACGAACGATGAAGCACATTCATTACGAAGATGAGAATAGTCGCTACATTACCATCGGTTGTGTGGAGAAGGTAGTAAAACTAGCCCCCTGTATGCTTGCTTCAGGATTTCAGGATCGATCACTAATAAAAGTTAATTACACAGTCCCTTTGCATGCTTGCTTGTTGGGTAGAAGATCCAAACTCGGATGCATTTAGAAAACATCTAGCCAGGATCCCTGATTACTTGTGGGTTGCTGAAGATGGTCTAACAATGCAGGTTTGCTAGCATTTCAAGTTTAATTAAGATGAATATACCAATATTAAGCTATTAATTGTTTGTTCCCATTAGGTCGAAGATGAGCAGAACTAGATCTGCCATTCCCTCATACAATCAGCCGTTCATAAACATATATATACACACTTTTGGTTAACTTCCACTTAATTAATTAGCTTATTGATATTTGTAGAGTTCTGGAAGTCAAATGTGGGATACTGGTTTTATTGTTCAAGCACTTCTAGCAAGTGATCTCAGCGAAGAAATTGGTGATACTCTGAAGAAAGGACACGATTTCATAAAAGCGTCACAGGTTCCTGCTACCCATCATTTACATTTTTCTTCCTAACAATCCCTTTTCTTTATAGAGTAATTTACCACCTGGTAGCCACACTCACGTAATAACAACTAATACATTGACCTAGCTAGGTAGAAGAATAAGAACTTAAGATTTAGCTAGCTGTTGTGGTTGTCTTATTTATCTGTTTTACTTTTGTCAGGCTTCAATTGCCATTGCCTTTCCTCTTAATGCACTAGTTTTGCGCTCTCTTTCTTGTGCTTCTTTTTCTCTTTTAATTAAATTGTAACCTTTTTTTCTCCAAAAAAAAAACAACTACATGTGAATAAGGTGAAAGACAATCCCTCTGATGATTTTCAAAGCATGTACCGTCACACTAGCAAAGGAGCATGGACTTTCTCAGATCAAGATCATGGGTGGCAAGTTTCAGATTGTACTGCAGAAGGACTAATTGTAAGTTCTAGAGTTTTTATGTTTGTTGTTAAGTGCTAACCAGCACCAAAACTACGGAATTTTGAGTTTTCGGAAGTTTTCGGCTATGTGCACTTGGTTGTTCACTTTTCTGAAGTTTTCGGCTTCAATAACGTTTTTGGCGATTTCCTTTGTGCTTTCCTTGTAAATTCAATTATTAATCAGTTTTGTTTAACGTAATTAATATTAACTCTATAATTCGACAGGGTTGCCTCTTGCTTTCTCAACTACGGTCTGATATTGTCGGTGAAAAGATGGCTAATGTTCGTTTATATGATTCTATTGAGCTCCTCCTTTCCCTACAGGTAATTAGTACTGATTAGCCTCCAAATTTTTAATTACAATATGTTAATAATGAAATTGATTAAACGTGTATTCATGGTATAAGAGATAGATAAAATGTATAGATATTTGTATTCTAAATTAGTTATACTGATATCAGAGTGCAAACGGGGGAGTGGCTGCATGGGAGCCGGCAACATCTCCTAAGTGGCTGGAGGTATATCATTCTCATGTACAGTTTAACCAATTTTATTGCAAAGCTAAAGAGATTTAATTAGATATATAATAATACTTTCTTAGCATTGGAAACTGTTTTCGTTTGCTTTAGGTTCTTAATCCAACAGAAATATTTCAAGACATTGTTGTGGAGCACGAGTAAGCTTTTATACTATCATTTTGTTGTCGGTGATATGAATATTTAGATTAGTATTAATCTTAATGATTACTATCAGATCAGTTGAGTGCACAGCCTCGGTACTTCATGCGTTAGTGATATTTACGGAGTTACATCCTCAGCATCGAAAGGTTGAAATAGAAAATGCCATAGCCAAAGCTTCAAACTACATTGAACGTCAACAATTTCCTGATGGCTCATGGTAAAAAAAAAAAAAAAACTTTCATTGATAAAATATGACATGTGAAAATTTTAACTACAGAAATTTTGTACTAGAGCAGTCTTGTGCAAGTGATTACCATATCAAATATCCATTCTCTCTTCATAAACATCTATTTATGATGCTACTATCCCTCCCTAATGCGGGTTTATTTATGCGAAGGTACGGAGTTTGGGGAGTTTGTTTTATCTACGGGTCTTGGTGGGCACTACAGGGTCTAGCAGCGGCCGGAAAAAGCTACAAAAATAGCTTAACTGTTTGTAAAGCTTGTGACTTTTTGCTGTCCATACAGAAAGAATCGGTGGGTGGGGAGAGAGTTATCTTTCGTGTCCAAAGAAGGTAATTATTACTTTAATTATTACCAAGAAATAAAGAATTACATATCTTCAGGTTCTAGTAGGTTGCTAGTTGGCAGTGCAAATAACAACTTCCATGCTTGTTAAAAATTGCAGGAATATATACCTTTGGAAAACAATAAAACGAACTTGGTTCAAACTGGGTGGGCGTTGATGGCTCTTATTCATGGTGGTCAGGTAATTTCATATAAAAATAAATGATGATTTACGAATTGCGACTACAGCAATTGAGTTTTATTTTTCTTCCTTTTCTTGCAAAATAGGCTGACAGGGATTCTACACCTCTTCATCGGGCAGCCAAAGTACTGATTAATAACCAAATGGAGAACGGGGATTTTCCGCAACAGGTAAACTTCTTTGTACATATTTTAAGAGAACTAATCAGCTAATCAGCAGCAGCAACAACATGTTACATGCATGATCACTAGTTAGATGTTTAAGTCTAGAGGCGAAAAAAGTACAGATACATGCTAACATTTATGTGAAAAGCTATTATCTAAAAGGATGGTAAACTTATGGTCGAACTGGGGTCTGGGTCGTAAAGCATGCCATTGATGTATTAGCTCAGTGTATAACGTCCCTAATGCATCAACACTATGTTCCACGGTCCATGCAAACACTAATTCAACGATAAATTTATGACCTTTTTTCCAAAATAACTCTCATGTAGCAGATGTCATTGTAGTACAGTGGTAAAGTTTCAGCGACCTGAGTTCGAAACTCGTCTGCATTAGGGTGGGGGATTTTTTCTTTATTTCTTTACCTAGCTACCTGGGCTTGTAGGTAGTGGACTTTAAATATAACCTTTCCAATTCAAAAAAAAAAACTCTCGTGTAAATGCATCATCTGCTTTAAACCCCCATTCTAAACGTATTGGCCCATCACGTTACGAAAATAATCATTTATTTTGTTCTGACAGGAAATGACCGGAGCTTTTAAGATAAATTGTATGCTACATTATGCTGCATATCGAAATGCTTTCCCATTATGGGCTCTTGGGGAATATCGTCGCAAGGTCTTAAACTCTTAATCCCATCCTTATAAAAATAACCGCACCCCTAAATTACTAGCATTTGCAGAAAAGGAAATGATGATGATCTCGTTAATCACTCAAATAATATGTAATTGTCTATTTCGCCATATCATCTTCTTTTTTGGTGCTCTCTAGTTATCATTTACACATGGAGTATATCTTTGTTGTACTTAATTTGTGGGAGGTTTATTTTGTGTGTGGGTCCAATAAACATACAAATACAACCATTTCGAATTTCTATGTCACTATAGATCCAATAAACATACAAAATGATGCTGCTAATTAACAGATTCAACATGACAATCGATGGGTTTGGGTCGTTTAAAATGGTGGGAAAATTGAGTTTTCATGTTTGGCCTAAGCCCATGTCAATTTACGAATTTTGAAAAAACGCATTGTTTTTGTGGAGCAGCAAAAACGCATTGTTGTTTTAGTCCTTAATCATTTGAAAAAAATATTAAAAAGATAAAAATAACCGTCCCTCCTTATCTTATCTTTTATTAACTCCCACATCCCTATCTGCTTAGGCCCTTTCCATGGGAAAGGGCAAATCCTTTGATTTGCTTCCCACCATGGTGTCGGCATGAGTTTCTGATGCAGTGCACGAGCTTGCGATATCTTACCTTGAGGAAAGCGAACGCCGAGCACGCCGAGCACATGGTGGTTAGCTAATTGTGTCTGTTTTGGTCTATTTTGGTATGTTTTATTAGGGAATAATAAGAATTTGTTCTTCTTATGGCAAGAACGAATATTCTCATTGGTGGGGATAGATTTCTTAGTATCTTTTATTTATTGTTTTTGATTTGTGAAGCCTAAATATAAAGGCTGCGTCGATTGTCTAAGGGGGCAGAGGATGTTTGATTAATGAAATTACGCTTCCAGTTGAGAAGTTTTATTAGATGTGTTGATTTCATTTTGTCTGTACTAACACTCTGCACCATTTGGTATCCAGATTCTGGTATCGATCCTTCAACATGCCCCCTCGTAGAGCACCTAGAGGTCGTGGCGAGCACCGTGAAGCTTTTGTTGATGATGTGATGGAGAGAACTAGGTACGATGAACTCGCACAAGCGGTTGAGCTGCTCGCCGGTCAAGTAGCGACTTTGCTACAACGACAAGAGCGCCGTCGTGCTTCTGTTGATGAGTCTACTGCGACCGACGGAGACGACGATGATGATATTAACCCTTTTGGTGATCATGAACGGGAGGATTTGCACCGGGAAAATGATTCTCGTAGGTGGGAATCTGCTTTTCGAGTGGAGATCCCTGAGTTTCATGGTAGCGGTTTGGCACCGGAAGATGTTATCGATTGGGTTTCTACTGTGGAAGAAGTGCTTGAGTTTAAGAGGGTTCCAGCGGCTCATGTGGTACCTCTTGTTGCTACTCGTTTTCGAGGAAGAGCTGCTGTTTGGTGGCGTCAATTGAAAGCAACTCGTTCACGGCAAGGT
>JAJJMA010156894.1:0-11717 GCA_023529015.1 Papaver nudicaule | reverse complement strand
ATGCAAGTTAAGTAGTTTTGTAATCGGTGGATAACTTCCTATATATATAACGATTATGTTTTTTTAGAACAACAAACGTTAGATGTAGTGATACATATGAACCGATTGTGAATTTTGCTTTTGATAATCGGTTTACAATGTTTGTAATATATGCCGATTTGGTGCTACAGAAATGGACGATGAGAGGATCAAACCCCGAGATCTGGAAAGAGTACGACAAGTCAAACGTACTCCATGTAATGAGACGTTTCTCGAAGAGTGTGTTCATCTCGTCAAGCATTTGGCTGTGGTGGAAATTCACGAGCTGATTGACTATTGTACTGAAAGGCTTGAGAAGATCGAGGAGTTCCGCAAAGAGGAGGCTGACTGGAAGGAAATGGAGAAGGCTGTGAAGCTGCGTGAAGAACTGGATGCTGTAGATGAAGCTCGTAAGGCTGCTGCTGCCGCTGCCACCGCTAGTGTTGCTGCTGCCAGGTTTGCTGCCGCCTTTGCTGCTGCTGAAGATGATCTCGACCATCCTCCTGGTTTCCCAGCAAAGCGCCGTCGTTAGATACTTGTAGTGATGATCATTAATTGTCTAAGTAGTTAGAACTTTAGATGGTTTAAAGACTCGTTTGTTTGGTTTAAAAACTTGTTCTTGTTCTTGTTTTAAGACATGTTGTTTGGATTACGTGTTTCAGTTTAAGACTTGATCTATGGATGAATGTTATGTTCTACTACTTACTTCTTCTGTCTGCGTAAATCGGTTTACCATTAAGAATTTATACGCCGATCGTTTTTACTTGAAATTGGATTTTCCCACTCAAACTTCACAATCGGCGTATATATATAAATTTTGTGACCGATTAAGTTTACTTGAAATTGGTTTTTTCCTGTAACTTCACAATCGGCGTATATATATTAATTTTGTGAACGATTTAGGTGACTTGAAAATAAATTTCTCCTGTAACTTCATAATCGGCGTATAAATATATATACATTCACCGATTTTGTACATTTGAATTTTCCTTTTTTATGTTTGTGTAAAATCGGCATATGATTCTATTTGTAAAAACCGATTAAGGCCGATTATCAGGATTATACCTGATAATCGGCCTTGTATAAGTTAAATATACGCCGAATGTATAACACAGAACTTTCAAACATGCTAATGTTAAACCGAAACACTTTCATACATACATTAATCATTGTTCAAAATGCAAAATACAACATATGAAAGCTCCAAAATAAGTCAATCCCTTCACAAAACCAAACTTAAAACTAGGCCAGGTCTACCACATATGGATCCAAGTCAACCATTACACGCTCCTTTGGGTCATTCCCGGATAATTCATTCCATCGTTTCATGTTAGGCTCGTATTTCTCCAACCATTTTGCAGAATCATTGTTGGTGAACCCCGGACAATAAGAAAACCTACAAAGCGGAGGTAATGGACAATCTTCTTTTAACCTTAGACCGATAAAATGGATCTTGTTGATGTTGACTATAACAATTCTTCTATCCCTTAGCGCTCCACCGCACCTTGCTTCCTTTGGTGTGAATGTCATATTTGTGCCCTCACCAAAGTAATGAACAACGCAAATAAGAGCATCCGCCAAGAGATGCCCACATTGGGGCATCAACATCCAATGCCTACGCAAAGTTGGTGCTCCCCTCTCCGGGCCTTGTATGCGAGTAACCAAGTTCCTAAAACATTCTTCTTTTTCTTCCTTGTTTCCTTCCAACATCATCGAAATATAGAACTCCTTGTGTTGCACTAGTTTCACCGCCATCTTCTCCCTTAAATATTGGCATTGAGTTAGCTCACCCGCCAATCCCATATGCCCTGTTTGCTCCGAAGCAACATGGAAACCACAATCTCCATCATCATCGACGTCGTCGGTGGATAATACGAAAGGACGGATGATTTGTGGTAGATGGTCAAAGTACTCCGTGAATATTGTGTAAAAAGTTCTATGAGGTCTTCCAAGTGCATCCCTTGGAGTCTTTCGATCGCCAAGTGCGGATCTTAGAGTAACCACTTCACAATCTCCCCTTTCTTGATTCATGGAACCCATTTGCCTTGCTTGTTGCTTGAGTCTCTGTCTAGTGCTTGTGCTAGCTTCACTCCCTTGCGAAAAAAACTTTGGACCATTTGAACGTACATCTTCCCCACTTGGTTTAGTCCCTTGCGAAAGAAATTTGGGAGCCTTTGCCTTCACATTTTGCCCACTCGCACGTCTCTTTTTCATTGACTCCCTAGGCTCGTCTTCTTTGTACCTTGCCTCCGCATATACATGTTGTGAAGGGTCACACCTTGTGGAGTCATCGTCTCTTTGGCCTCTGAGGTAATCATTCATTTCTTGCCTCTCCTTGCTTCTATCCATGTTGGTAGGAGGCCTCCCTACGGACTTTTGTACCATTGGCTCCTCGACGGCAGGTTTCTTGTGGGGGTGTTGTATGAGTTCCAAATCGTGTATCAAACATTGTTGTTGCACCTTGTTCTTGTAGGGGTAGCTTGCGACCATGGCTTTCACAATTTCCAAATCTAGAAGAGAGTGATTCTCGGGAGCCGCAATTGGATTAGGTGTGAAAGAGAGTTGCCTCCAAAACGGATCAATGGCCTCAAGTGGTATTTCCCCCGGGTAATCCGCAATCATGTGGCGACAAGGGAGCCCAAGGGCCATCATTGTCAAACATGAACATTTACCCCTACATCTTTTACGCTCTCTTGCCTCGTACTTCCTGTAGTATGCCAAATCTGTCATCATATAGTTTATTGCCCAATACGACACCCTATAGAGAATACCCTTAAGCTTGTACCAGTCTTCACATTTATCTTTCTCGTAAATCTTCATGCTCTTGCACCTGATGTCTTCCATTTGGCACTTGATCTTAGTGATATCATCATTTGTGTAGACATGGATAGCTTGTTGAACCGTAACCACATTGTTAACACACCCATGAAGTATCTTTTTCAAACGGCCATGACATCCCTCCGCTATATTTGTTGCCTCATTCTTGTAATGCCTATATTGGT
The DNA here is from genome assembly GCA_023529015.1 of Papaver nudicaule. Lineage (NCBI taxonomy): Eukaryota > Viridiplantae > Streptophyta > Magnoliopsida > Ranunculales > Papaveraceae > Papaver > Papaver nudicaule. Next base: position 8,697 of record JAJJMA010156894.1, on the reverse strand, counting down.
AGGTATATGCATACACAAATTTTTCTTTGTAAGGCCCCAACAATTGTTCCGTACAATAATCCACCGCCTTTTTGGCAACCTCACTCCAAGTAGCTATGAAGAGCGCCAACATGCATTCATACTGTGCAATAGTCATTGAATGTACCACGTTATCCCAATCACGTCGAAACTCCAACCATTTAATTCCAGCCTTAATATATTCGGCATCGGCTATCTTCTTCTCTTCCGCTTTTTGTTCCTTCGTTAGTTTGCTAACATGCTCTTCTTCTAATATGTCACGTTGAATACCTCTAGGTTTCTTAGGCTTTTGAATATGATGCCTACAATTCGTCTTGATCTTGCATTGTATGTGCCATGTACAAAGAAAATGTTGAGCTTCCGGGAAAACAACCTCTATGGCGTTCATTAGTGCTTTATCCTTATCCGTTATTATAATCTTTGGAGCTTGACCGGGTAAGTAAAGATCCTTCAAAGTTTCTAAAAACCATTCATAACTCACTTCGTTCTCCTTATCCATAAAACCCCAACCTATCGTGAAAGTTTGTTTATCCGATGTGTGGCAAGTAATGTTCATCAATGGCATATTGTACTTATTCGTCTTATAAGTACAGTCAATGAACAAAATTGGATAGAAGCATCGAGCCAATTCGATCATATCCGGATGCGCCAAGAAAATACGTTGCACTTTGTCATCAACGACTTGCTTCCTCATTGTGTAGTTGTGTTTCTCGACTAGCCATTCATATTGTTCCATAATCTCTCTACCATTCCATGACCCTTTCCTTTGTGCGGCTCTTTCAGTGTAAATTTGCCTCAAAATAGACAAGTTCCCTGGATCATCCACCTTTATCGCCCTTAGGATATCGATTGGCCGGTTTGCAATCATCGACCTCACCTTTTCCTTCTCATGGGGTTTCAACCCACAAACGGAAGAGTGTCCAATAAGAGAATGAGGAGTATCATGGTTGTGATGACCGTTCTCAACCCTACGTAGGAAATACCCTCTTAAACGGCTGTGACCTACTACGATCTTGAATGGGTAATGACACTTCCTTGATTTACATTTATACTCACACTTCTCACTCTTTTTCACATATGGTTTAGACTTGCTCCAATGACTTGTTGGGGCGCCACTTCGTTCGCAAACAATTTCCAAGCGATTTATGTTTGAACGTTTGCCAAACACTAGACCTTGGTTCAGCTTCTTGCCTTTTTCTACGAACCAAGCCTTTGCTTCCTCCTTAGTGTTCCATGTCTTCACGGAGAAAACCAAAAAGCAATTAGATCACTATACTTATAGAAATTGTTTTCAAATGAAGGATGAAAAATCAAGATTATGTTATTGCATACCAAGTCAGTTTGATAGTGGGCAGAAGTATCAGGCAGTAGCTTAGACACGGCTTCGGGTTGATCTTCGAGCCGTACAACAATCTACAAAATTGGAGAAGGAAGTTAGATACCAAAATCGTCTCATAAATACAACGATAAGCACCGATTATCTACAATCGGCAAATACTAAACTGAATATGAGCCGACTAGAGTTACGAAGAGATTGAAAGCCTCCTGTACTCTACAATCGGCACATACAAAACTGAATATGAGCCGATTAAAGTTCGAAGAAATTCTAGGTCTCCTGTACTCTACAATCGGCACATACAAAACTGAATATGAGCCGATTAAAGTTCGAAGAAATTCTAGGTCTCCTGTACTCTACAATCGGCTTATATGTTTTCCAACAACCGACGATTAATAACTTGATCATTTTCTTGAAGAAAATATCAATGTTTTAATCGGCGGTTAGATAGGATTTGACAAGCCGATTCTGGTTCTGCAAACTAAGCTTCCATTAAAAAGCCAGAATCGTTGTTTATAATTCGTATCTTTCAACGATTGGTGTTACTACTGTACAACAATCGTTTGATAATCTGTTGATCATACAACGATTCTGGGTTTCGAAGGCTAAACCCGAGGACAAATTTTGATCTTTTTTCCATTCAAACAAGATTTCAAGCTGCATTTCAAGCTAGACAAACACCATTCGAGTTGCGTAACACCTATACCTCATTATTTTGAGGAACTTCATGATAATAATCATCATTTCCCTCCCTCTCGAGCTCCTCACGTAGGCGTTGGTTGTGAATGTATTCTTGCTCCCTCACATAATCAAGATCAAACTCTTTTGGTGATTCATCAACATCTTCATCACTACTAGAGGCTTCATCATCGGTGTATTCTTTCACCATTTTCTCAAAAACCCTAATTTTTCCAACTTTTCCAACTTTTTTCTCTCCTTCTCTACAACTATTTTCCCACTCAAATGATTTTCTACTCACTATATAACTTACCTTTAATCAAACTAACTTAACTATAAACAGAATTAACTAACTAATCAAATAATTAGCAACTAATTCAGAAAGGGTAAAACAATCATCTTTTATAAGGGGTTTTCCGATTTTGCTATATAACAACCGCCGGAATTATTTTTTCATGGGGCCAAATACTAACGTATGGGGCCAAATTTAGGGAGGTTAATTTATAAACAATGAAAACATTATGGCAACATATTTTGGAAACACCATGAAGTGGTAAAGAAACTAGGCACCGTTTGATTTGAACATTAATTAAATACATTTGCATTTGTGTTTGCATTTGCAAGATGCTAAAAATCAAGCACAAATGTTCCACGGGAAACAGTAAAAGAAGCCACTTCATTTATGGAGATATCCATGGGAGGAAATGGGTGTCTGGGTAGGATAAAACAAGATGGTATAAAGAAAATCTGATAGTTCCCTTTTGTTTTTCATTGCAAGGGAGTGAAGTAAAATATGATCATAGAGAATAGAATATTGGTTATGGCATAGTCAAGTTTGATAGCATTGGTAGAGAAAAAAAAAACACAAGAAAATTGTTTAGCTAAATCACTAGAGTAAAATAGTAAAATATGTGGATTCTTTTCTTTTGTTAACAAAGCTCAAATTATTTAAATGGTGTAGCATGGTCTTGTCAAATCAGAGAGTTTGCAAAACACTAATCGCCTGTTTGGATACAGAAGTACTTCTGACTTCTGCTTCTTCAGAAGTAGAAGTCAATTCCAGAAGTCAGAAGAAAAATGTTTTGCTTCACAAAAAGTTAACTTTTCTGCTTCCAAAAGTCATTCTGTAATTGTGTTGGCAAACTAACTTCTGATTTTTTTGCTTCCAGGAAAAGTGACTTCTCAACTGCTATCCAAACAAGCTATAACAAAACTTTTTAGTTCTTTCCGTCACAAAATCAGAGATAATGTTAGTTTGAAACTTGGAATTAGTTTTGGAAACATGAGCCCACATTACTAGGGAACAAAAGGACAAATTTGACTTGAAAGAATCACAAAGTTTACTAAGAGACTTTTTAAAACTTACTACTAGTTGTTTTCAATTCCACCTGATTAGTAGAGGTCATGAGATTCAAGAATAAAACACAAAGTAGGGGTCACGTAAAACGAGATTTGTGAGACCAATGTTTTCATTTACCCTAAACAAATCGAAATAGTGGTATTTTAAGAGCACCGTGTAATGAAGAATAGATTTTAAACTAAAAACCCAACTGTATGCACGATACTAAAATCACAATAAAAAGACTCAAAAATTCACCGATGTAACATAAGACAAAATATACTATGGTTCGGATTGAATATCATCATAATAACATCTCCACGAAATTAGTAAAACACGATAATACGATTTAATGGTAAAATAGGTTTTTGTTTGATGTTAAGGCAGAAACCCCCTACCTCAAAAGAGCAATTCCAATTTCATTAGCAAATCCAAATATTTTGATGTAAACCGGCACGTTTCCCAATCAAGTAATAAGATTTTCTTAATTTTTTGTAAATGATTTTATTTATGTTTTGAAAAAAAATCAGAGAAGAAAATTTTGATAGTGACGGCTAGTTTAGAATTTTGTTTGGTAAAAATAAAATGAGAAGAGAAGAGATAAATGCATATATAATGACAACATAGTTCATAGGGTTTTCTTTTAAAGGACAATTAATAAATATTAAAGAATATGATAAATGATAAATATATTTATACTATTAATAATCCTTATCATAAATGCATAAGGAGCAGGAAATACTTGTCTCTTCCTAACACGTTGCTCTCAAGGAGAAAATGATGTGCAACTACTAAATACTGACCTTACTATTGATAAGGGGCACCAAATATCGATAAGGGATATTTTGAAGACATTTATACTCCCAACCGCTCCACAGAGATAAGAGCTAACCTTCTTAGTTATAAACTTTAGATTAAATTATAAAGGTCCAATTTATAAAAATGCACCCAACACTAAATGGGTTGGGTTTTAAGTCTGTAAATCTCTTCGAAAAAATCTCGGGTCTCACATGAACGACCATTGACTTGGTTTAGGCTCGTCTTGTTCGACTTTGATCTCGAACACTACAAAAGTACCCAGAGACGGTGCATTGTTTTTCCAGGTAAAAACAACAAGAAGAGAAAATAGGGTTGGTTTAAGGGAGGGAAGCAGAGAAAGATGAGATCAGAGAATTGCTATGATTTTTGTGATGTTGTGAATAAAGTTGCTAAAAGAATGGAAATTCAGTTCTCATTAGATATTAAATGCTGAATGAGAAGAGTTAACAAATTATCGATGAGATGAATTGATTGCACTGCACTGAATTGAACTGGTTGTTCTGTTCTGTTGAACTTGTTTTTCCAAACTGGTCGAGTGACCTATTTATAGCAATAGAATTCCAACTGATCTCGTAAGAAGTTGTTGATACTAATTTTCCCATATCAAACATACATAAAGTTTTAAGATTAATGACGGTTATCAGCTAAGCATTATTATCTAGGATCCTCGTCCCCGTTCGTACCCAATGAATGGAACAACGATCTTAAGGACTCATCGGAAACTCTAAGACAGTGGATAATGTTAAAAGCAAACTAAACAAGGTGGATCCACAACGAAGTGTTTCATCTCCATATCATTAAATCATATTTATCATACAAATTCATATCATAGTAATACAGATCCTTTTGGTGATTATTTAGCTCGATTTCATACAGCTTGGGGGTGATACTGTGTAATCTATTCTTCTGATTCCAGAAGGTATTTTGACTATAGTATCTCCCCTTGTGATTTCGTCGACCCCTCCTCAATTGGTGAGAAGGAGTATTTATAACAATTAGGTGAAGTGATTCCTCTTTGATATCCTTCGTTTCTTCTGCTGCTTTGATTGTCTTTAGTGGTAGCTGGTTTCTGCATACCGCTCATATAGTGCAATCCTGTGTTGACACCTCTCAGTTGATATATATCTTCGTTATGTGAATCCCTTGATGTTCTCGATGTCCTAATTCTTATCTGTTAAGTTGCTTTATACCGTTGTCTGATCCAGCCATGTATTGACGCGTGCCCCTAGCCTTGTGTATCCCTATAAGGTGCTGATGTGACTTCTTGGAAGGTGTCTCGAGTCGGTGGTGCCTTCCCTCGTTCTTTCGGTTGCCGCGGTAGCCTACTTCGGAGTGATCTCATACTTCGCTTCACCTTCTTTGTCGTGTCTTCTTACCTCTGGTTGAGGTTTGTTGGATAGCGATTTTTATGCATTAACAGTTTGCCCCTTTTCTTGAGGTTTATTTTAATAATCCTTCAAGAAAACCTGTATCATAGTTCCTTCTATTTTTCTCTCCGTTGAGGCTGTATGTTTTCTTCGTATTTCATACCTCGTTCCTTTAAGTGTCGTAGTATCACGAGATATATATTCGTCTTCTTCTTGTTGTCGTCTGTTCTGGAAAGTGCGTTTTAATTCGCTTCGTTGGTGAATGCATCTGTCTCCTCCGTGTCAGTAGGTGTGTCTACTGACTTCGTATCAGTAACCTCGTTGATCATGAGATCTCCCCTTAGTATCTATATCAGTAGGTGTGTCTACTGTGTTTGTATGAGTAACCTTGTTGATCATGAGATCTTCCCCTTAGTGTATATATCAGTAGGTGTGTCTACTTTCTTTGTATCAGTAACCATGTTGATCATGAGATCTTCCCCTTAGTGTCTATATCAGTAGGTGTGTCTACTGTCTTTGTATCAGTAACCTTGTTGATCATAAGATCTTCCCCTTAGTGTCTATATCAGTAGGTGTGTCTACTGTCATTGTATCAGTAACCTTGTTGATCATGAGATCTTCCCCTTAGTGTCTATATCAGTAGGTGTGTCTACTGTCTTTGTATCAGTAACCTTGATCATGAGATCTTCCCCTTAGTGTCTATATCAGTAGGTGTGTCTACTGTCTTTGTATCAGTAACCTTGTTGATCATGAGATCTTTCCCTTAGTGTCTACTATTTCAGGCATTTCAACCTTCTTGGGTTAAGCATTATCTTTCACCCATCCTTGGCCAGGGGATGATTTAGGACATTAACCCGGGAGAAGGATTCTCCCGCTAGGGGAGACGTTCGAGTTATCTCTATCATTGGGAATCTTACGTATCGCCTCATACATATTAATAAGGATCCTAGAGATGACCTGTGATCAGCAGGTATGCTCCTGTCATGGCAATTGTTCTGTTGCGCTTGGGCTGCTGGCAATCGTATCATTGCACTTACATCGCTGTTACTTTTTGAAATAATTTTTCCAATTCCACTTTACTTGTTGTCTGGTTGTCATATCATCCTCCATTGGTAACCGTGAGGCTTCTAAGTTTCTATGCTGATTATCTTCCTTTGCAAAGAAGGTCTCGGTTACCTTCGTGTCTTCTTTGTTGCTAAGCGGTAGCTGTTCCTTTCTTTTATGTCGCTCGGGTTTTCGCTCCTTCGGTGTGAACCAAGTTTGGTTCTGGAATCCTTTGGTGGTGATGTAACTATAGGGGGATATGAAAGGTATTTCTTAATGTTGTCGAGAGCTTGTTGGCAGTCTTCATCCCAAGCGAAACTCGAGTTATCTTGTTTTTTGTGTATGAGGTTGATGAAAGGTTTGCATTTATCATAAAATCTTGCAATAAATCTATTTAAGGCCGCTAACTTACCTGTTAGACTTTGAACCTCTTTCTTATACCTTGGTGGATTCATATATGTAATTGCCCTTATTTTTAATGGATCTACTTCTATACCTTTTTGCGTAACCAAGTAACCAAGGAATTTGCCGCTCTGAACTCCGAAAGCGCATTTGTTTGGGTTTATCTTCATTCCAAAATCTTTCAGTACTGTGAATGTTTTCTGGAGATATTTACCATGATGGATTTTTTCCTTGCTTTTTACTACCATGTCATCAACATAGCACTCGACGATTTTTTCCTCAATAAGGTCATTGAACATATGATTTACCAATCTTTGATAAGTGCTTCACGCGTTCTTCAATCCAAATGGCATGGCTTTAAAACAATATAATCCTCTATCAGTTATGAATGATGTATTATCTTCATCTGCTGGGTTCATGGGTATTTGGTTATATCCTGAATAACCATCCATAAATGATAATAGTTGAAACCCTACTATTGATTCTACCATTCTATCGATATCAGGCAATGGGTGACCATCCTTAGGACATGCTCTGTTTAAATCTGTAAAATCTATGCATACTCTAACTTTTCCATTCTTCTTCATCACCGCTACTATATTAGAAATCCAATCAGGATAATAGCATTTTCTGATTATATTAGCTTCTAACATTCTGTCGATCTATGCGTTGACAGCATCAAATAACTTCTCCGCTACTTTCCTCTTTTTCTGTTTTACATGTTTTACATTCGGGTTGATATGTAATGAATGACATGCTATCGCTGGATCAATCCCCTTCATATCTGACATTTTCCAGGCAAATTGTTCTAAATTTTCCTTCAGGATCTGCATAATGACCTTCTCATCTTCTTCACATAATTCTTTACCAATAAATGTAAGCTTTGGATTTTTCGCAGATCCTATGCTTACTTCTTTTAATAACTCGACCGTGCTAGGTTTTTTCTACCTTTCACTAACTTCTTCAATGATTTTACAGCTTCTGCATTTGCTTATTTGTCAACCGTGTAGACGGTCTCTTTTGGCATTTCCTGGTTCTGCAATTCTTCAGCTAGTTCTGCTGCTCGTCTTTCTTCTTTCATCAGCTTCTGAGTTATTTTATTCTGCCATCCTCTGCATCTTTCTTTAGGATCTTCTTTTGTTGTAAAGAACAAACTGCTAGCTCCTTTGACAGCCGATGATCTCCATGTATCACATTTATACCATGTATAGTCTTGAATTTTATCTACTGGAGAAATATTGACGGAATTGCCTTTAATGTATGTATCCAATCTCGTCCTAGTATCATGTTGTACGGCGATTCTGTATTTAAAACAAAAAACATGACATTAATTGTAATAGGTCCTGCTGTGATGGGGAGTATGATTTGTCCTATAGGGAATGTTTCTGTGCCATTGAATCCAACGAGACTTGCTTTTGATGAGTATATGGTTCCCTTTTTGATGATTCCCATCTGCTCGTCTGCTTGGTGATATATTATTTGACTACTCGAACCTTGATCTATCAGAATCTTCTTACAATACCAACCATCTACCATCAGATCTATTACTAATGCGTCATTATGAGGAGTTTGTATTCCTATCAGATCTTCCTTTGAAAATTTTACCATATCTGGTTCTTGGAGTATTTCCTCGTGGTTCAGATCAATAGCACAACTTGTGTAATTAATTTCTTTTATCTTCTCTTGCTTCCTGG
>JAJJMA010156887.1:0-13736 GCA_023529015.1 Papaver nudicaule | reverse complement strand
AGGTGAATGCTCGAACGGGTAGAGGATCTTGGTATACTCCTTCGTTTCCTAGGTGCAATTCCCCGGACTCCACCTTGGCTTGGAAAATTCGCTTAAGGGTAAAGTAGTCCTTGGTAGGGTGAGTAGTGACTCGGTGATAGAGACAATACCTTGGGCTTTCTACCTCTTCGGTTGTAGGAGGTTGTCGTATCGGAGGGAGTTCGATTGCCCCGTCCTGGATCCAAGTGTACAACAACTCTAGTACCTCCTCTATGGGAAACAGGTAGTCTGGTATCTCTGGTCTGGCTTTTTGCCTCTGCATCTCCGGTTGTTGCGGCCCTCCTTGGTTCATGTTCTTGTTCGGGGTCCCCGGAGCTGAATTAGTGCGCTTTGGATGCGTCACTTCCGTGGCAGGGCCTTTCCTCTGTACTTCGTGCGGGTACGGTGGTCGGTGTTGGTGGATAGGTAGCGCCACCTTTCTTTCTCGATTTTGTAGTAGCTTTTCCAAGTCGTCTGTCGTGACGTAGCGGGATGGTTGTCCTTCTCTTTGGCGAGATTATTTTGGAGCAGGAGGTGCTTCATCACCTTGGATGTGGATAACGAACGAGTAGGCGCCTGTAGCGGCTGCCTCAGGGGTTCCCTTGACCGGTGAACTCGACAGCTGGAGAAATCTGCAAATGAATTCAGTCTCTCCTCATTCATATCTTGAAGGGATTGGAATCTACCTGAAGAAGCTTCACCAGTTTCAGTCTGCATACCTGCACCCCCTACTTCCTCTGAAGATTTGTTACTTTAAATATTGATGGAATCTACAATATGATCACTATCTTCATTATTATGACCACCAAACAAATCAAAAGGACCAGTAACTTCCTTATCTTTATTTATTTTTATTTTTTTTTAGTCTATAAACCTGCTTAGTAGCAACCTGATCAAAATCAACACCTTGCTCTCTTCTTTTAATCCTGCAATAATCTTCAAAATGCCCAACAATACTGCAAAACTTACAAAAGAATGTCTTCTTTGGATAACAACTTCTTGAGCAAAACCTCCATATTTGTTCTCAATCCATATTTTCTCAGGGATTGGTTTTGTCATGTCAATTTCAAGTAAAACACTTGCATAATACCTATTTTTCCTCTTAGCAGTTGTCTCATCGATTTTAACAGGTCTACCAACTGCTTTATTTTCAACAATATCTTCTCTTTCCAATATTCAATAGCAAGTCCTGGAAAATTTGCCCAAGCAAAAGTTGTGGTGGACTTCTGATTTTCAGGATTGAAATTCTTTTCCCACTCCTTAACCTTCAAAATTTGAGCCTCAACAGACCAGTACCCATTCCATACATGTAATTTATCAACTTCATTAAACAACTGAATTATAATAAACCTTTTCCCAGAGGAATAAATTGGACATCACCTGTAAGTTTCCATTGTTTCTTTAGCTCTATTTCAGCAACCTCAATCTTCAATTTTACAAAATCTAACCTACCAATCAAGCTGAATGACCATTCTTCAATACTGTCTTCCAATTCGTCATCCAAAATTAGTATTGAAGGGTATCCATGAGCAATTTTTCCCAAAATAGGAGATTCACCATAAGAATCCATCAAACCCTAAAAAAATATTTCTAGGGTAAAAACTGACGAAATCAGACCGATTATTCTCATAAAAACAGGAAATTAATGACCACCAATCATTAAACTAGTTATGATTATGAACTATAATTTAATCTAACACCTGAAAACTGAAGAAATCGATGAAGATCTGAAGAATTGAATGCGAGAGAAGATTTTGACTTTTGGTCAAACGAGACGGCCAAAGTCAATTAAACGAAAATCTAATACTGGAAAAATTTAATCTAAGGTGGATATAATTAGGTTGTTCGTGAAAACCCCAATCAGGTTTCAGAACTTATAAACCTTAATTATCCCGTTAGGTTTCTGAACAATTCCTAACGACGGGAGTTTGCTTTATTAACTTCTTGTAAGTTCCTTGAAGCGAATTCGAGATTTCCATTAAATCATCATGAGGAGATCATCTTTCGTATTCTCTGTTAAAAGACGGATTGAGTACAAACCTTTAGTATTCTTTGTTGAAAGACAAATCGAGTACAAACATGCGTCCTGTTAGCAGCAAGGTAGAGCTAGTCTTCATGAAGGGAAGTGGAGCAACTCTTAGGCCTGTAAAGGACGTTAGCTAGTGGAATCAAGTGCGTAGGCTTCTGGGGAGTAAGAGACGTAGGAGCACAACGGTAGCTGAGTTGCTTGGAGGGTTATGAAAAAGAAGGGGTACCGAAATACTACCAACTTTTCGTCTGGGATCGTGAGTCTTATGGTAAGATATGAACGATCTCAAAAATCAATATCCAAATCTGATAACCGGAGTAGGATCACAAGTGATTGGTCCAACTCAAAACAAGTCTTGGTAAATCCCCTGGATGGATTATGGACCAACTCGACGGTTATTAATAACGTACTTCTTGTGTTTGCTTTAATTATATAATTAGAGAATATAATGAGGAAAGTAAAGCGCACAAGACACCAGAGATTTTTTTAACGAGGAAACTACGACCTGTAAAAAAACCTCGGGACCTCGTCCAGATTGAAAACCACACAGTACAAACTGCCTACAAACACTAGCCTATTATAAGACTTCGGTCTGGGATGTAGCAGAGACCAACTGAAGCCCTCCAAGCGAATTGGCTACTGTCGCACTCCTTACGTCTCTAGATCCCCCACAGATCGTCACGCACTTGATTCCCCTAGCTGACGTTCTTTACAGGCCTAGGAGTTGCTTTAATCGTTGTTAAAGTCTTATGTCAACAATACCGGCTTCGCAACCTTAATTACTGACTGTATGTTTTGAACTGTCCTATTCAGTTAAACATACGTAAAGTAACTTCCTTCGGACTGCTCCAGGTCATACGGAAATTTATTTATAAGCGGGGGATGACAAGTAAACCGAGTAAACTATGCCCAACTTGTCTCGACCTCAGTTGTAAAAAGAATCACTTAAGAAACTTATACGACTGGAGCTAACTAGGTCTTACAATACCGAGTGCAGCCGTGCATTCTTCCTTCAACCTTGTATGTAACGTATCAGTTCTTGAATAGCCTTATTGCAGAAGAGAAGGACTATAGAATAAAAGAACGTGATCAGGTTACCAAGGTTACTGAAAAGACGAGGGTACCGAGTACACCACCAATCTTTTATTTATTCCACCTATAAGTCAAACCCTGAACGGTTCCTGTACTCAAGAACAAGATCTCCTTCAGATCTGATTGATTCACACGAGGGAGTCAATACAAGAATCCGAAAGGCTATGTCAACAACCAAGTACGATACTATAATTATAAATGATAAATCAAATATAACGCGAAAGTAAAGTAAAGTACACACAAGATTTTTGTTAACGAGGTAACTACAAACTCGTAGAAAAACCCCGGGACCTAGTCTAGTTTGAATACTCTTAAGAATTAAGCCGCCAACACACCTACTCTCAGACTTCGGACAAGCTGGTGCAGACAATATGACCCTAATACGACTATTAGTTACAAAGATTTCCCCTCAGTATTCCTACGCCTCCAACCACAACAAGGTGGTCACGCACATGTACTCCCTTACGCAAACAGACGTCCTTTACTGTCTTACGCAAGAGTTGCCTCACAGCCCGTCGCGAGGACTATCTTTATCCGACCTCCAATCAGACGATTACAACCTTAGTGGACAACAACCAAATAACGGAAAGTCAAATCGCTTGATGATATCCTTGGTAACTTAACAGATATTTCACTGAAGTTCTTTTACACTAAGAGCGAGGATATATTAAGTTTACGGCAATAAACTCCTCGTGATATCGATCAAGGTTTCAAAACCTAAACTCCTGAAAGAGCAAACTTGTCGTCCCAGTTGGAATCAAGCAATAATGGATGCGGTACAAATGTGTATGACCGTGGAGACCAATGTACCTGCAAAAAAAAATCCAATAACAGTAATTCTTGATTCCACTCAATATCTATAGTTTAGGCACATAAACTGAAAGCAGTTTGCTGACAAATCCAGGTTAATAGATATAGAGTATGTTCTTATCACAACGATCTTGAGCGGCCTTATATCAGAAGAGAAGGACCTTAGAATAAACAAGATCGCAAGGTTTGATAAACGTGATAGAACAGAACACAAGTACAATACAAAGAAGACTACTAAACATAAACTAGTTTCTCGTAAGAGGTACTTCTAGGCTTCTCGATCCCTATAGAAGACTTTCTCGCAATTCTAGACCGGGAGCAAAAGCTCAAAGGTAACTGAAAAGAAAAGCGGCAGACACAAGCTATTGGAGATAAGCTTGGTAGAGGGATAAAGCCTTTAGGAGAGAAACCACTCCTATTTATATTGACTAAGGCTTAGCTTTGAAATGAGGCAAACTTAATTTCGGAAATTCCACAAAGCACATTTAATTCCGAAATTCCTCATTTAGTCTCATAGCATTTAATGCGATCTAATACTCTAGCATTTTACTTTTATGAAAAATATAATTCATAAAGAAAATATATTTTCAAAAGATGTTTAGCCAAGAGCAATCAAAGCGAATAATATTCATAAGGTATATTTGGATATTTCTTTCATTCGAAATATAGCGGTTACTAAATATGATCCCTGGGAAAGAGCTCATTTCGAAACGTGTCATTTTGTTTCGAAAATCTCCTTAGATATTATTACTTCCAAATGTCGTCATCAGCTTTAACAATGTCGACATTACTTCCTGGGTATTAGTGGGCTAACCAGACGAACCTAGGTGGAAGCGGGATCTGGTCCAATGTGGTTCAACGTTCCGCATAAACGTATCATAACAGACGTGGACAAGCCTTGTGTGTTAAGCTTAAGTGAACACGTAGGTTCATCATACATTCCGAATCACGCAAATATATATACCATTGGAGTACGGTGCGAGATTCCATGAGTAATATCAAAATGTTAAATCTCCTGAATTCTTGATTCCAATATAGATGTCACGTTAATGGTATCCAACAATTCAAATCAAAACATCAAATGAATAATCAATGAATATTTGATCGAGTAGTAAAATCATACGAAGATTTTAATCACGTACAATATTGATCTGAAATCATGTGTCTTCCTATCTGAAGCGACTAACCATATTTCTGATGATGACTCAATCTCACTTTAGTTGTACATTGAAGATGAACGAATTCAAACTTCAAACTGAGAATATCAAACTCATTAATTCGTTGAAGCATAAATCAAAAAGGTAGAGTTTGAACTTCAAAGTTACGCATTCTGGGATAACCATATTATGGTTTCGAAACGTACAATTTGTTTTGGTAGAAACCAAATTAAGGTTTCGGAACCTAAAGTTCATTATATGACCAGAACCGTATTAGGTTCCCAAATCAAGTTTCCATATAGCAAACGTAAAGCTTGGTTTCGAAATCTAGATTATGTTTAACAAAACCTTAGTTAAGGTTTTGAAACAAGAAACACATATTAAATTCTTCACAAATGTTTGGTGTCAAACTTGAGAGTCCATGTGGTCGAGAACCGTTTCAGCATCACACCTTTTTAGCCTCGACGCAAAGCAATATATTTCCCGGTTCACATAAACCTTTAGGAAACCCCAGGGTAATTTCGACCTTTTAGAACTCACATGGTCAAGACACAATGGCCTTGATTCTCAAGTCATTGTTAGCCAGCAAACATAGTTACGAATCCGTGTTATCTCATTGGTCACAATATTTAGTTTCGGACCAATAGCTTATGAATACGAAAACCAGATTATGGTTTCGAAATCAAAGTTTAGTTTTACCAAACCTACATTGAGGTTTCGAACATTGAAAATGCATACGTTGAGATTACACTAATATTGTTTCGGAATCCATAAGTGAGATATGGCATACGAGATGTTCATATACAGAATCAAATGAATGATTCAGAACTTCAGTATTTAGAGTCAAACCATGACGCAGTATTCGAATCTCGGAACAACAGTATTTCAAGTCTACACAACATAAGTGTGAGTCACAATCTCTCTTACATTAGCTCATACAAGTATATGTAATCAATCCAACAGAGCCAGACTAGGTAAGAAGAGACATAATACTGTGATGGATTAAATCCCGTAGTACTACCGAGATAACATCACATTACTATATCCAACTCGAAAGGTTTTAGGAAAAACCTTTATATTAACTTAGAGATAGAGAAGAAAAGAAAGTTCTAAGCAATATTGAACGTCATAACTTCAACACAAATACCGCAAACGATAAAGTGGAGTTATCTTAAGACACACTGATCACAAGTGATCAAGTCATAACGTAAAGCTCAAGATGAGAGTTATGTTTATGTCTTTTGTAGCACAAGTGTAAAAGATAATGGAATCGCGTTATTTGGATTCACTAACCTCTTGAATGATGAAGCCGGATTTCTTCGTTTGATCTTCACTCTTTCTTCAACTCTTTAAGTAGTGATTCTAAATCCTACCAAAATCTTCCACACCCTAAAGCTAACTCTCTCATGACTTCACCTAATTGTGTGTTGTTTAGCGGTCGAGTTTTGATTACTAAATTTGACAACTAAGCTTGACATACCAACACTTAGTGAGGTTGATCGAGCCATGCTCTAACAATCTTCCCCTTTGTCAATTTTAGTGACAAAAACTCTTTACATAGATGAACGAGAAATTTCAAACTTAAGTTCTACGCTTCGAGTTCTTCTACTTAGCGTGACAGCACACCAATAGTACCTGCAAAATATGGCGGTTTGCAAACAAGATATGTACTATTGAAAAATACTGATAACTAATACACTTTCTCCCCCTGAATGTAAGTTCGGATGTCTATCAATGTCCGACGTATTGTTATTGTAACGACCCGTCCCTCCACCGATATTGTCCCCACTTAGCCACTGCGGTCATCCGACACACAATTCAACGGGCACCGCTGCGGTCATCCGGCAACAGCTTCTCGAGAGGTCACCCATCCCTGGACTACTCCCGCCCGAGCACGCTTAACTGCAGAGTTTTTTTTCCAACTGATGAGTTAATTATGCTTGAAAAGGCCTCGGTGTTATGAAAGGAGAATTCATTGCTTATATTCCATTCGGCGAACCCTACCTGCCGAGTCGGGGTATTACAATACCACCACCTTTAAATTGGAGCCGTCCTCGGCTCCGGAATATATTTTCAAGCCCTGATCTCCGACGTTCCCTGGCCCTCATGAGATGAGCTACCTGGACCAACCCCTCCAGCGTACTCTCCCACCCTCGACGGGTGAACCATCGTCGGCTCTGATATCATCTGTAACGACCCGTCCCTCCACCAATATTGTCCCCACTTAACCACTGCGGTCATCCGACAGTGTGGGGTTTTCTACGGGCACCCCTGCGGTCATCCAGCAGCAGCTTCCTGGGAGGTCACCCATCCCTGGACTACTCCCGCCCGAGCACGCTTAACTGCAAAGTTTTTTCCAACTTCTGAGTTAATTATGCTTGAAAAGGCCTCGATGTTATGAAAGGAGAATTCATTACTTATATTCCATTCGGCGAACCCTACCTGCCGAGTCGGGGTATTACAATACCACCACCTTTAAATTGGAGCCGTCCTCGGCTCCGGAATATATTTTCAAGCCCAGATCTCCGACGTTCCCTGGCCCTCATGAGATGAGCTACCTGGACCAACCCCTCCAGCGTACTCTCCCACCCTCGACAGGTGAACCGTCTTCGGCTCTGATACCATCTGTAACGACCCGTCCCTCCACCAATATTGCCCCCACTTAGCCACTGCGGTCATCCGGCAGTGTAGGGTTTTCAACGGGCACCGCTGCGGTCATCCGGCAGCAGCTTCCCGGGAGGTCACCCATCCCTGGACTACTCCCGCCCGAGCACGCTTAACTGCAGAGTTTTTTTCCTACCGCTGAGTTAATTAAGCTTGAAAAGGCCTCGGTGTTATGAAAGGAGAATTCATTACTTATATTCCATTCGGCGAACCCTACCTGCCGAGTCGGGGTATTACAGTTATCACCTGTAGCACTACGCGAAAGTCTACAGTGCTAGTAATATCTAGTGTTACTCCCCCTTAGTTAATGCTTTCATTCATTTTTCAATATACGCGCAGGCATTTTTCTCCCTATATGACACTGCTTAATGTCAAAGACCAAGCACTGAACGAAGTCAAGCTATCAATATTTCTCCCCCTTTTTTGTCAAAAATAATTGACAAAGGATATCGAAAATATCTGGGTTCGAGATAAATGCTCAAGTTCAGAGAACTCGATTCAACATATAAGAATGATTGCATTCATAAGGGTCAGCATTTCGACAAGTTACACAATATATATATATATATACTCCCTCCGTTCCACTTTACATGCTATATTAGGGTTTTTTTTATGTTCCAAAATACTTGCTATAGTTGATTTTTTTTCCCCACAATTTCCAACTACACCCTTCCATTTTATCTTGGAAATATAAGCTTTCTTTTAAAATAAACAAAAATAATTAATGTTTTAAGACTTTTATCAAGGGTATGGATGGAAAAAACCCATACCTCTCTCTACTCCTTAATATTTGTGCAAAACCCTATTATAGCAACTAAATTGGAACGGAGGGAGTATATGATAAGCACAAGTAACCTATCAGGAAATATAAAAGATATAAGCAGATATAAATTATATTCTCTGTATATTCCACAATCACGCTCCCCTAAAAATATATTCTATTAAGCACAAGTTCACAAAAGAACTCTCCCCCGTTGGTTGTCATTCCCTCGGATATGAGAACAACGGAATAGTCTTTGCCAGAGAAAGACTTAGATCTGATTTTGGTTTTTCGAACACGTCCGTAGTCATAATAGATTATACCAAAAACACTGATTTATGCGTAGCTTATAGCTCCTAGTCGTGAGACACAAGGATATCCAATAGTATTGTGACTTGCATAAAATCGATCTCATCCTTACATAGTTATACTTATACCTGCAACAAAGTCATTAGTACAAACACAACAGCCACAAACATAAGGAGACAAATGATATCAAGATATTAAAACAATAAAGATCAGCTCCATAGGAGATAAAAGAATTATCTTGATAACCTGCAACATACATCCATAATAGATTCGGAAATATTAACTCAATGTTGCATTCGAAACTTGAGCACTATTTAGGTTTTCTGATTTTCTAATTTTTATATTTTTCAGAAAAATGATTCGAAACTGCGTAAACAAATATAATATATTTTTAATTTTCGAATTAATTTTTCATAACCAGATTCGAATCATACGCAAATAAATAATAATATTTTTTATTTAATTTTTCGAAACAGAAAATAACAAAAAGAATGAAAGTATTACTAATAACTGTTTTATTTTATTTCATAGATGAGTACTCTTTAGTTCAGTGGTGGAAATGGATATATTTTCTCACGTTCTTTGTTCATCCAAAAGTTGTTGACAAGGTCTTCTAGACTCTTTCTGAGCTCAGGGTTATCTTTTGCATTACGAACCAACATGTGTTGTATATTTCCTAGTTGTCTTCCAATCCTGTTGATCTTATCTTCAAGAGAGAAACTTGGATTTTGGCAAAAAGATTCTCCAGACACAGATGGTGAGATAGAACATACCGTTTCCTCTTTAGAACGCATTCTATTTATCATATTTTTGTTTATGACACAAACATTCTTGACTTCAGGACCAAATACTGAAAAGCATGTTCCCTTGACAATATCAGAAATTAGACATGGAAAACCTAGACCTCTCTTCCACTTCGTGTCTTGACTCTTAAAAATAAGAATCATTTGTTGTACAATGATTTTGCAGATATTAATCTTCTTGTGTTTGTTTTCATCTTCTTCACATAGAAAGTAGACAAACTCAGCAACAATCTTACTCCATTTGAAGTGATGATATTGACTTCCAAAAATATTCGGAACAATCATTTTTCCAAGAACACGTAGATCCATTGGAAGTACATTGGTAAGAAGAAAATCCTTGTTCCAAGTAGTCTTTTGTTTTGATAGTCTCAAGGAGATGTCTTTGTAATCAACTTCATGACCTGTTAAAACTTGATCATACTCACGAGCATTAATCATTCCACTCATAGTAGCAATAAGATCTGCATCAGCATCGAAACACTTCTTTCCAAAAATAATTTTGAAAGATGGCTTGCTTTCGTCGATGTTTGAAATATCGTTGTAAAATACCCTAACAACATCTAGAGTCGAAAAGATTGTGGCCCTTTTCTGTTTCGAGATTCTTTTCTCCTAGTTGGCAATTTTACTAACCATTTTCTTTCTTTCAACATTTGAATCCATTGGACCGATTCTGAAAACACTCAGACATGTACTTTTTGGTTTCAAAACTATATATATATATATAGGGACATTGAATCCTATTAATTGGAAATCGTATCTATCATGGAAGGAGAGATATCGAAGATTCTAGAGGAGTTTTAAAAGAGGAAACCAGGATTCGAAATACGGATTTTTCTAAAAATAGTTTTAGGACATACTAATATATTATATTTTTATGAAACACATTATTTATATCTAAATTCTATTTACATATGGTATGACTCACATCACACGAGAAATTTCGAATTCGGTCATATGACTCCATAAAGCTATTGTGTGGTGCATGCATTAAGCACATACAAATATAGTGTTGAAATGCGTACCTCCTTTTTAAAAATACAGAGAGTAAACCATGTAGATGAGCCTGTGGTTTGGGAACACTGTTTATCATATTACTTAAGAGACTTTTGTTTGAAGAAAAGTTTTTATCACAAAAGTGTAATATGATAGCAGTGTTTAAACCAGCAATAAGTCGTACTAGAGGTGTCTTGAGTCGTCAAATATTTCTGAGGCTCTTCTTTAGAAATTGATGAAACATACATAGAATCACACGATTCTAGATCAGAATCACAATCAGAATCAATGTCCAGGTAGCTGGCGACTACAACCATGTCCATCAGGAAGTCATGAATAACCTTACTTCTTTCCGGCCTTAGAAGTACAGGTGTTTTCAACAATTTTAATTCCTCAAACAGTTTGTCTGCATGATCATTTACATGTCGACAATTGTTTAGTATTCTCTGTGTTCTGAGTGACGATTCAGAGAAGAAATCAGAAATCATTCTTGAAGAATCAGTCACGCAGTACGAGGTATCTTGTGAGGGATATATTCTTATAGGTTGGATCGATCCAAACACAGATTGTTAGATCTTAAGGTGTTTGCCTGCTCTGATACCAATTGAAAAGACCAGCGTACCGAGTACACCACCAATCTTTTATTTAGTCCACCTATAAGTCAAACCCAGAACAATTTATGTACTCAAGAACTCAAGAACAAGATCTCCTTCAGATCTGATTGATTCACACGAGGGAGTCAATACAAGAATCCGAAAGGCTATGTCAACAACCAAGTACGATACTTTAATTATAAATGATAAATCAAATATAACGCGAATGTAAAGTAAAGTACACACAAGATTTTTGTTAACGAGGTAACTTCAAACTCGTAGAAAAACCCCGGGACCTAGTCCAGAATACTCTTAAGAATTAAGCCGCCAACTAACTACTCTCAGACTTTAGACTAGCTGGTGCAGACAATATGACCCTAATACGACTATTAGTCACAAAGATTTCCCTTCAGTATTCCTACGCCTCCAACCACAGCAAGGTGGTCACGCACATGTACTCCCTTATGCAAACCGACGTCCTTTACTGTCTTACGCAAGAGTTGCCTCACAACCCGTCGCGAGGACTATCTTTATCCGACCTCCAATCGGACGATTACAACCTTAGTGGACAACAACCAAATAGCGGCAGGTCAAATTGCTAGAAAATATCCTTGGTAACTTAACAGATATTTCACCGAAGTTCTTTTACTCTAAGAGCGAGGATATATTAAGTTTACTTGGGCAGTAAACCCCTCGAGATATTGATCAACCTAAACTCCAGAAAGAGCAACCTTGTCGTCCCAGTTGGAATCAAGCAATAATGGATGCGATACAAATGTGTATGATCGTGAAGAACAGTGTACAAAACAAATCCAATAACATCAATTCTTGATTCCACTCAATATTTATACCTTAGGCACACAAACTGAAAGCAGTTTGCTGAAAAATCCAGGTTAATAGATATAAAGTATGTTCTTATCACAACGATCTTGAGTGGCCTTATATCAGAAGAGAAGGACCATATATAGAATAAACAAGATCGCAAGGTGTGATAGACATGATAGAAAAGAACACAAGTACAATACAAGGAAGACTTGTAAACATAAACTAGTTTCCCGTAAGAGGTACTTGTAGGCTTCTCGGTCCCTAGAGAAGACTTTGTCGCAATTCTAGACCGAGAACAAAAGCTCAAAGGTAACTGAAAAGAAAAGCGGCAGACACAAGCTATTGGAGATAAGCTTGGTAGAGGGATAAAGCTTTTAGGAGAGAAACCACTCCTATTTATATTGACTAAGGCTTAGCTTTGAAATGTGGCAAACTTAATTTCGAAAATTCCACAAAGCACATTTACATATTAATTCCGAAATTCCTCATTTAGTCTCATAGCATTTAATGAGATCTAATACTCTAGCATTTTACATTTATGAAAAATATAATTCATAAAGAAAATATATTTTCAAACGATGTTTAGCCAAGAGCAATCAAAGCGAATAATATTCATAAGGTATATTTGGATATTTCTTTAATTCGAAATATACCGCTAACCAAATATGCTCCCTAGGAAAGAGCTCATTTCGAAACGTGTCCTTTTGTTTCGAAAATATCCTTAGATATTATTACTTCCAAATGTCGTCATCAACTTTAACAATGTCGACATTACTTCCTGGGTATTACTGGGCTAACCAGACGAACCTAGGTGGAAGTGGGATCTGGTCCAATGTGGTTCAACGTTCCGCATAAATGAATCATAACAGACGTGGACAAGCCTTGTGTGTTAAGCTTAAGTGAACACCTAGGTTCATCATACATTCTGAATCACGCAAATAGATATACCATTGGAGTACGGTGCGAGATTCCATGAGTAATAGCAAAATGTTAAATCTCCTGAATTCTTGATTCCAATATAGATGTCACGTTAATGATATCCAACAATTCAAATCAAAACATCAAATGAATAATCAAATGAATATTTGGTATCATACGAAGATTTTAATCACGTACGGTATTGATCAGAAATCCTGTGTCTACCTGTCTGAAGCAACTAACCGTATTTCTGATGATGACTCAATCTTACTTTAGTTGTACATTGAAGATGAACGAATTCAAACTTCAAACTAAGAATATCAAACTCATTAATTCGTTGAAGCATAAATCAAAAAGGTAGAGTTTGAACTTCGAAGTCACGCATTCTGAGATAACCATATTATGGTTTCGAAAGTACAATCTGTTTTGGCAGAAACCAAATTAAGGTTTCGGAACCTAAAGTTCATTATATGACCAAAACCGTATTAAGGTTCCCAAATCAAGTTTCCATATAGCGAAACATAAAGCTTGGTTTCGAAATCTAGATTCTGTTTAACAAAACCTTAGTTAAGGTTTCGAAACAAGAAACACATATTAAATTTTTCACAAATGTTTGGTGTCGAACTTGAGAGTCCATGTGGTCGACAACCGTTTCAGCATCACACATTTTTAGCCTCGACGCACAGGAATATATTTCCCGGTTCACATAAACCTTTATGAAACCCCAGGGTCTTTTCGACCTTTTAGAACTCACAAGGTCAAGAC
>JAJJMA010156884.1:0-20601 GCA_023529015.1 Papaver nudicaule | reverse complement strand
ATAAGCATAGTAGAAGACAAACAATAACACAATAATTAAAAGAAAGAATTACTTGCATAAAGACTCAAATCAACATAGTTTCAAAATCATCCCAAACCAAACAAGAATTTAGCTACAAAAAGAAATCATGTTCTTCAACAATAAATTCAAAAAGAGGAGTTCAAAGTGAAGAAAACAAAGCCTGAATTGTGGCTGATGGTTGGACAGCAAACTCCTCTTGCTCCTGGTGGTGGTGGATGGAGTGAATAGACGGTGGCGACGTGGTGGTGGCGACGTTGTGGCGGTGGTGCTGGTGATGGTGGAAAGATGGTGGTGGTGCTGATGTTGCGGTGCTGCTGGTGGTGGTGAAACCGATGGAACTAGAGATGGTGTTGCTGCTGTATGGTAGTGGATGGATGCAGTGGAACTGGTGGTATGCAAGGATGTTGTTGGTGATGCAACTGGTGGATGCATGTGGTAGTGAGAGAGGAGCAGAGCTCCTCTCTGGAGGTGCGAAGTGGTGATACGGTTGTTTTCGGATGCAGTTGGAGATGTACATGTTGTATTCTTCTAACCCATCTCAAAACTCCTTCCCTGCAAGCTTGATTACACGGATAACCCACATTCACACAATTCATTCGTAGGTCTGAAACATTCTTCAATTACTCACAGAATCAATGGCATTAAACCATGGCAGAAATTGTTGTTCTCTTCCCTGTTCTTCTCTCGGCCAAAACTGATGTTCAAACCCGTCTCCTGCTACTAACCCCTCACTGAACCCATTCTTTGTTTTAGTCCTGTAAATTTTCTGGTATCGAACAACATAACCCAAAGCAGACTCGAATCATTGAACCCATCTGTACAACATCTTCTTTCCTGTAAGTCAAACAAAACCCAAACTGGCAACTCGTAACAACTCATAAGCCTAGCCCCTGTCGTCTAAAACCTCTCTTGGTGCATTGAACCCATGGCTAGCTGGTGTGAACCTTGTACTAAGACTCCTGGCATTGGCAGTGAACCTAAGAAGATCTGATTTCTTCTGGACGCGACCCTGGCTTTGCTTTTGAACTGGAGGGTGGCCCTGAACGAAATAATCCGTCTGCTCCAGCAATTAATAACTGTTGTGAACTGGCATCCTTGAGCACAAGTATACATGTGCTCCAGTAATGTGTTAAGGGAATCAAATGGCTGCCCCCATTGTTATATGTGGCTGTCTTGGCTGCCTCCAATGATTTTGATTGCCTTGGCACTTCAAAGGCTTCTATCTTGCTATCCATCAACTTGTAGTGTATCAAAATGATGAATTGAGATGTTTATTTGCTTCTTTTGGTGTAACTTAAAGTTATTGTACCTGCAAAATAGAAAACGACGTTAAATAACCAATGTACAAGGCATAAGCTTAACTAAAGTGTATAATAAGGTACTCTTGAGTAGGTGTTTTAAGGCACCTATCAAGAGGTAAATTGTTCGTTCGGCGAAATGTAAATTGTTTGTTACCTGAGCGGAGGATTTCCTCTTGGTAGATTTCTTGGTAGCAGTAGGCAATAACAGCCAATTACCCTGGGAATCTACCTGTATCTCGCCATCAGTACCGCGATATTCCTTCTCTTCTGACCAGTCTAGATGGGTAAAATCATGATCTTTGAAGCACTTGTGTTCCTCAGGGAAGTCCAACCGCTTGATCGTCTTATCTTCGTCACACCACCCTAGCAGCCAAGGACCTTCCAGCGAGCAAGGTAGGTTGGTCCAGCCAGTCTCAGAACTATTTCTTGTTGTGGTAGTACCAGTAACTTCCTTGGCATCTATAGCACCAAGCATGACCTTCGCCAGTTTCTTCTTGGTAACAAAGCGATAAGACCAGGGCTCACCCCTTACCGTGGAAGTAAGAACGTCATACTGCTTTAAGAAATTCTCAACGGTATACTCTTTGGGAGAAAACTTGCCTTCCTCAAATAAATCTGGATAGTTAGTCTTGTTACTACGGCGAAGCTTCCATTCTACCAAAATGCGAATTGCATTCGCCGTAAGCTGAAAGGGACTTTTCTTTATCGCCAGAAATAAGTCGCACATAAATGTATCGGCGGGATCATATAAGGGGAACAAATTCGTCTTTCCAGCCTTGAGTGTGCCATAAGCAGTCACCGCCCACTCAGCATGTTGACCTGGCGTACGAAATCCTCTAGAGTAGTAGGGGTTGAAGCCTTCGTCACCTTTTTTAGGGGTTTTAGTGTTAAAGGAGCAATAAAGACTTTGTCATGAGCACAATATTCTGGCCATTTCTTCCAGGATGGACGTGTAGCAGCCTTAGTAACAGCAGGAAAAGAAGGAGATTCAACTTCATTGATCGGCGAGCGGGAAATATGAGCGGCAGGATTTGCAGAGCCAGAAGAAATTTGAGTGGTAGAAGCCATGAGAACAGATGAGGTATCGGAAGTGAGATACAGATGAGATAGTGGTTTATCGGAAAAGCTAAAGTTGCCGGAAAAGATCAACAAATCAGGCTAACAATGTTGAAAGAAGGTCGAAGCACGAGTGTGACACGGAAAGATGGAAGAAGATGAAGCAAAGATGGTGAGTTCAAGGTATAAGAAGAAGGAAACCGAAGGAAAAATAGCAGCAGCAGAGGGTTTAGGGTTTGAAAGAAAACTAGCTCTGAATATGTTTGTTCTTGAGTGAAGAAGAAGAAGGTAAAGGAATAGAGTCTGCAAAAAACTTAGTATTTATAGGGGACAAGAAAACCCAACCGGCGTTAGCGGTTACAAACTGTAATAAAGTAGTGGGAGTCGTGGGTGCAAGCGGTTACAGGTCATAAAGTGAAGATGGCTGCATGAAGGACACGTGGTGTAACGGAAGCTAAGAGAAGGGCATGTGGTGTAACGGAAGTTAGATGGAGAACTTGCGGCGTAACTGAAGCAGGAGTGGAGATCGTGGGCGCGGCATTTTCGGCAGGTCAAGAAAATTTCACCCCCGACGATCAAAGATCTTGGAGATGAAAGAGGCAAAATGTAAGGGTAGAAAATGCCTTTGCATAATAATAGCATCCTAAGGGCGAAAGTGTATCAGAAAGGACACTCATGAGAAGCAGGGAATCACTAGTGAAAGCTTTGGGCGAGACACCTTGTACTAAGAGTATCGGCGAGACATACCGAAAGGGTTGGCGAGCAAAACAACACCAGCGGGAATAAAGATGTCACAACGAGGGAAGGTGAGAAGTAGTTGAGAAGTGGTTGAGCATTCATTACTCGTCAGAACGGATAGATTGTCAGAGTTGACTCGTTGACTCAGTGGAAACCTCGTCAGCAATCCTTATCCTTTAGAAGACTTGCCCGCCAAGGCTGGATAGGTGAAATGTTGTATCGGCGAAACACGGTGTCGGCGAGTGAGGACAAGTTAGCGTCAGAGTATGAATTGTCTGTATTAGCTGTATAGCACTTTGTAATCCTCTATAAATAGCGAGAGAAACCCCTGAAAGAGGGGTTGGACACATTTCGGATTGGTCTAGAGAGAGGAAAAGTATCATACTTGCTCTCTATAGTCCAAGGCTGAAATTAGGGTTCTTATTGAGAGATTATACTTAGAAGATTGGCAAGGTAATGGAGAGTGGTAATCATGCTTATATTAGTGATAATCCTTGGATGTAGTCCTTACTTAAGAGGTCGAACCAAGTAAAATATCTTGTCAAGTATCTCTAACCCTTATCTCTTTAATATTTCTCATGTTACTTACTAGATGCATGTTTAGGAATGATTGTGTGTATGTTGGTGTATGATATTTGGGTGTGCTGTATAAGATCTAACCAATGGGTTTATACAGTTACAAGTATATGATTCCGAGTTTGTGAAAACCCTAAAAATCATACAATCAAAAGTTTCTTGATCGCGAGAAAAAGCATAACTTTTGTAATAGACATAACTTTACATCACTACCGAGGTAATGGAAAAAGCTATGTGTTGCAATAAGATTGAGGTAGAAAAATCAAGTATTGCAAACATCATTAATAATCATCTAAAAAGAACTTTTATTAATGAAATAAAGTAGTACATGCTTGAAAAACTCTAAAAAGCATGAAAAGGCAAACTACTTATCAGATAAGTTTATATTCCTTAGGCAAAATTAAGAACAAGTTCTCACAAGGAACCAACTAATCTGATCGATTATGGAAGAATCTAAAGTAACTATGAAAAACTAGCTTTATTCAGCATATTTGCTCATGGAAGGCTTGTCTTTTGTTTCTTTTGCATCACTGAAAGCAATATTTTTGCCATTGACAAGTTCTCTTATTTGTGTTTTCATGTACATAATCTCAGTCAACACTGCTTCCATCTGGAGACCAAGCAAATCACAGTCTTTCATGTTTCTCTTGTGCTGAGGAAAAGTCTCTCTGCGCCACTTGATGACATCGTACAAGACATCACCGTTTTCCGTATCAGCTTCTTCCAAATCTTGATAGCCATAGGCAAAATAGCAAGCAGCCTTAGGTTCTCTTCCTTGAATCTTATGAGGAGTAAGGTCTTCATCAACCAGAATTCTCTTTTTCCTACTTCCTGTCATACTGTGCTTTCTCAGGATTAGAGCAAGTAAGCAAGGAAACACTTGAATGAATTAATCTATCAGGTGTTGGGGTATTTATAAAAATACCAGGAAGGATTGACTCAAATAATGCATACCCAGAGTCCCATCAGATTTGCATTCTCAAGATTTGAGTAAATTTCGAAAACAGAGTCTCAGTTTTCGTAAAGAGAAAATGATGCCAACTGATCGACAAGTATTGCTTATCTTAGTTTAACGTACAGAAAACACCTCATACTGTTCGCGAACTGGTTCGCAAACTTTTCAGGTTCTGAATACTTAATTTCTTCATCCCTGAGAGGCCCAGTCATAGACTTAGTGTTTTTCTGACCATACGTCCCTCAGTAGTTTTTCTATAGCCAAAAGCCATACATCACTTGAATTGATTTCCAAGTGGTACTGGATCAATCAGGAAGTTATTCCTGATATACGTAACATTCCTTATCTCCAGTACTACAGATAAGGAGGCTAGTTTCAACACTAGATTTTAGTGTTGTGGTGAGTTCCTTGAGACTCACCATTTTTCTGCCATCGTTTAGTTTTTCTAAATGACGTTCCCTTGAAACTATCATAGAAGTTACTGTCGTCATGATATGACTCAGTGTGGGAGGAACTTCCAGATTTTTTCTTTTAGGAGTGATTTCGCTTTGCAAAATCAGATAACACTCTGTTTAAATCCTCTTAAGTGACCAACCTGTCAAGATACTGAGGTTGGTTTCTTAATGGAGTGGTTGTCCTAATCAGAGACTTTTGGTGTGGTAAAGAAGCAATCTTAGTCCACTGTTGACCATTAAATCTTCGTTTTTCAGTAATAGTTCTGCCATTTATCATGGGTGAAGATGATCTCTTGTAGGCTTTATTTCTAGGGATCACCCGTGGATTAGGCCTGCAGAGTCCATACACGTTTTTTAACACAAGGTTTAACGTGTGTTGCAGCTGATCAATTTGCTTATTCTTCCTCTGACTATTACAATTTCTTTGGTGGTGTCATTTCTTTTTACAGATTCGACATATGATTTCATGTCTTTTACCACCACCCTGTGTATCACTATTATTATCTGAAGAGTCAGATAATGTGGTTACTACATTCGTGGTGACAGAAGATTATGCCTTCTTTTTATTAGTGACTTTGGCAGTTACAATAACTCTGTCTGATGCAGATGTGATAGTTGGAGTGCGCGGATTTATCACATTGCTTCTTGAAGTTTTTTCTGATTTACTGTGGATTTTAGACAAATCCATAATTTCAGATTTTCTACTTCAAGAAGTTTGCATCTTTCTTGAGCATTGGTTAAGTGATCTTATACATCCTTTATACTGATGAGAATTTTTTTCATCTCCAAGTCGTGTTCTTCCGCAACTTGTTGTTCACAACTTTGACTCAGATTAAGAGCAATTTCTAAAGAAGAAATTTTCTCTTTGGAATCTTTGAGTTCTCGAACAACAGTTTCCAATTTCTGGAGTTGTTGTTCTAGGAGTTGTGACAATGAGCATTTACGAGTGAGTGCGTCATTGAGATCACTTAAACTTTGAACATATTTTTCTCCCAGAGATATGTATTCCTCTGTCTGTTCAATCTTGAGATTTCTGGGTGTAGGATCATTCTGGGTTACTGCAACTTTTGTGAGTTTACCAGAATTTATTCCAATCTGTTGAGAAACAGATGGAGTGGATATCTTTGGAGTAGACAATCCCAAGGACTTTGAGTAGTCAAAGCCTGATCCTTTCATTTTGACGTTATTTCATGAACCTCGATAAACACAGACAGTTACGTCCTTAATGTGTTCACCGACTCTGATACCAATTGAAAAAGCAGGGGTACCGAAATACAACCAACTTTTCGTTTGGGCTCGTGAGACTTATGGTCAGATCTGGACGATCTCAAAAATCAATATCCATATATGTTAACTTGAGTTTGGATTACAAGGATCAGTCCAACACAAGACAGGGTCTTGGTAAATCCAAGGCATGGATTGAGGACAACGTCAGGTTTATATAACGTACTTCTTGTGTTTGCTTTAATTATATAATCAGAGAATATAATGCGGAAAGTAAAGCACACAAGACACCAGAGATTTTTTTTAACGAGGAAACTACAACCTGTAGAAAAACCTCGGGACCTCGTCCAGATTGAACACCGCCCGGTACAAACTGTCTACAAATACTAGCCTACTATAAGACTTCGGTCTGGGATGTAGCAGAGACCAAGTCCACCCTCCAAGCGAACTGGTTACTGTCGCACACCTTACGTCTCTATATCCCCCACAGATCGTCACGCACTTGATTCCCCTAGATGACGTCCTTTACAGGCCTAGGAGTTGCTTTAACCGATGTTAAAGGCTTGTGTCAACAATTCCAGCTTTGAAACCTAAATTATCAACTGTATGTTTGAACTGTCCTCTATCAGTTTGACATACACAAAGTGACTTCCTTCGGATTTCTCCATGTCATACGGAAATCTACTTACAAGCGGCTGACAAGTACACCGAGTAAACTATGCCCAACTTGTCTCTACCTCAGTTGTACACGAAGAATCACTTAAGAAACTTATACAACTGGAGCTAACTAGGTCTTACAACACCGAGTGCAGCCGTGCGTTACTTCCTTTCAAAACCCTGTATGTAACGTATCAGTTCTTGAATGGCCTTATATCAGAACAGAAGGACCGTAGAATAGACAAGAACGTAATCAGGTTACCAAGGTTACAGGTTACTCCGATTTCAACCACAAGGTCTCAATATCCTACCTGTGCTTCCCAACTCTCAAGAGAAGTCTTTATAGTTGTAGGTAAATCCCAAGAGGAACTGCTACCTAATAGAGGATGACTATACCACAACAAGCATTCACCGAAGTGAAAAGAGTTTTACGATCTCTTCCAAAAGGAATCTTCACGTATGCTTGATGCTAACGGTTTTTCGTCCTTAGACACCTCTATTTATAGCACTCAATAAGATAGGTTGCTTTGGAATAAAGTAACTAGTTACTTGTCCCACAAGTTTTGGAAACCCTAACTTGCAAACCAAGCAAACAGAGATTTATCTCAATTGGAAATCATTTATCATTTATCTGCTAAGTGTTTTATTAGCTCATAAACACTTCAAGATTGAAATCCAACAGACCAGAGATAATCTTTATCTTATTGACACATTGAGAACCGTTAGATGGACCACAGAAGATATTTTCGTGATAACCAAGTCTAACTAAGAGATAAAGGAGTTCAGATTTTAACCCGAGTGAAAATCCCAGGGAATATTCACTTGGGAAGGTTCGTGAACCGTCCATCTGAATCACAACCAAAAGTATTGATTTTGAGTTCACGTTAGGTACGCGTACAAACTGACACTTCGGAACTCATGAGTTTTTCCCAAGTCTCTGTTCACGAACGGTTCGTGAACCGTCGTCATTCAGATTTAGGGTTTAACTTGGATCCGCTGGAAGTTCTGGGCTTAACCAGTACTTAGACGTGTTAGACGTCCTCAGTTATAATTCACTGGACTCTTGCTCAAGAGTACTCCTTTAGATTCACCCATATCCAACAAGTGATTTGCAAGCAAACCATTGCAATGGACAAATGGTATCGAATTTATCTCATGCATTCTTGTAAACTTACTATTCGCGGGAACAAATACCAACATAACACATGGTCATGTAGTCAAGAACACGATCTCAATCGCTATTAATATCACTACTAAAGTAGCCGACTATTTCGAAAGATAGAGAAAGTAGAATAGCAGAATTTCCATAAAAGTCATAACTCCTACTAACCTTTTGTCGATGAAGAATAATTGATGTCTTCTTTGTCTTCACAGTCTTCGTCTTCAAGGTCTCTACTACTTAGTCCATATCCCAATTCCGAAATCTAAACTCTAGTAGGCTAAATCAAGAATTGTGTTTTGACACCTAAAACTGACAACCAGCTTGACATACCAACGCTAGTGGGTTTGACCAGACAATGCCCTAACAGTGTATATCTCCCATGGTCTTCACCACCTTGTTCTCTATTTCAGATATCATATTTATTTCATGCACTTCTTCTATCTCCAATGTCTCCTTCACCAGCTCCATCTCTCCACCTTCTTCTTGATCATCTGCATCGAATTAAGTTGATTTAGAAACCCTAATATTTGAGTTTGAACTCTCCCCAACGGATACATTTCCCCCCAAACACCACCATCTGACGGTCATTATTAACCTCTTCAGATTTGGGTATATAAATCCATCTCCCCATACCCAAACCATGTTCCAAACCCGACACGTCCATCATCTCTTTTCTCCTCCTGCTATATGTCTCTTGATTTCCCGCCTTCAGTTGATTCCTCTCTTCTTTTTGAAATTCAAATCCTAGTTGAGGATTTTTCCTGCGATAAATCAAAGTCCCTCAATTCTCGCCCATAGTCATCGCTGTTAAGATTGAATTCCTCCGTGTAAAACGGATCCCACTCCACCGTCATCACCACCTTTGTCTTCCCCACTTCCGACACCAACACTGCCGAAATTTGGCTTAGGTTTTCGGAAACAACAATTCTAAAGAAATGTGCACCCTCTTTTCTCAGAGTTTCAGTGGATATCTTCACAAATTCCCCCAAAGATAACTCATTACCAACCCTTGCAATGATTTCAGAAGACCATAATTCCTGTTTTAAACCCCTGATCTTAAACCATTTTAGCTCCTCAGTAATTTTATTTAGAAAATAAATTATTTCCTTCTTCCTCTTGTCTCCTGCTTCCACTTTGTTAACTGACCATGTATGATGATCCTTTACCTCACCAGTCCACTGAGAGAGACTTAACTCCACATCCTTATACCTCAATTTCTTTGGCCTCCAAATCTTCCTCCATTCTCCTTCCTCTATAGTAACCATTCCTTCATAAGAAGATTTTCCTTATATTTCCACATACCTTCGAATACCCAACACCTTTTTGATTTGAACAGCCACAAAGTTCAAACTCAGCCATTTAGAAATCTTAACCACCCATGTTCTCTTTAATCTAGAGCTCATAGATGTCACCGTCTTTGAAAAATCAGCTTTAACTGGAATCTCCTGATTCACCTTCTTGAAACCCATCATCTCCATGTATAAGTCCATAGCTTCTGCAAAAATTGCCCAACAACTTCTGTTATCCCCGTTAGGGATGCATACACAAAAAGCCTGATCTTCCTCATTTTTTCTTGATCTGGATATTTAATATACTCCCCTCAATTGTTGTGTTGTACCTTCAAAACAAAGACATGATCACCATATGCCTCCTCACATCTATGTTCACTGTTCTTACCCTTATACACCTTCTTAATCATATCAATCAACCAAAAAACAATCTTTTTTGAGCAAGCAATCCATGCTCGTAATCCCCCATCCTCTTTCCAGTATTTTTTCATCTCCCTATTACCTAGTGTCTCCATTGAGATCTCGAAGGTTTTTTTCTCAAGCTGCAAAACCTTCTTTCCTCCATTGCCTCTCCGATTTTTACGCTCCATCGCCTTTTTTTTTTATTTTTTTTTTAAGGACTATTGATTAAACGGGTTTTAAAAAAGGATTACCGGTTAAGCTAAAGTAAGAATCTCGGATTATCCAGTAGATTCTACATTATGAGCTAATGAACTGGTCGATTTTTGTACAGATTGCAAGTAAAACATCGGCTTGCCAAGCCACACTGAGCCCGCGCCAATCTTGACCCGATTTGAATTCAAATTTGAAATTTGAATTTCTGGTATTGAATATTTGTTACTTGATTTTTCTCTTTAGATTTCAAATTACTCGGCTCTTCACGAATATCCTTGCGGAATCGTAGTCAATCGCCACTGCATTCAGCAGAACCTTCATCACCTATTTTGGAAGGCAAATTCTTGTGGAGAGCAAAGGAGTTGAACTATCAGGTGATCTATCGGGTTGTACATGAGTGGAAAATATAAAACTCTGCATTTGACTTGATATTGACACAGTAACATACTCCCTCCGTTTCAAAAAGATATGCACGTTTGACTTTTTTCCGAAAATTAAGGTTTTTAATGAACTAACCAGTACAACTTTTTTTTATTGTTTTTTCTTTATGATTGGTTTATTGTTGACAAATGCCATGGGTTAATAAGAAAAAAATAGTAAAAATAATTATAGTATTGATTTTATTAAGTTTTTTAATTTTTGGTCAAAGTCAAATGTACCTATTTTTTTGAAACGGAAGGAGTATATGCATAGGCGTATGTGTTTGTTATACAAGTAAAACCAATTTGGGTGTGAGGTGGGGATTTAAATTAGTTTTGGGGTATGATTGGGAAACCCCAACCAACAACTTACCCAACCTAACAATCACTGTTGCTTCATTTTTAAGACATTCTTTCTCTTGTAAATATAAAATGGTCACTCCTTAATTCTTACGTAATCAAAAATCCATGTGAGAAAACCACCACTTCCATGCTATGAATGTCTAATATCTTTGGTCGAGCTGTTTAGATAGAAGATTTTGGTATGACAAAATGACTTTGCTCTGTATTGTATTGTATTGTTTTACGTTAGGTGCTATTGTTAATTTAAGTGAACAGACAATTACACGAAAACCAACTAAAACCTTTAAGGCGCCTCCAAATGCAAACGTCTTACATTATGGATTTAGCACCCAAGGTTTTGAAGCTAACGTTGTAATGGTATGAATCGTACTGTATGATGATATTGGTAAAACCTGGCTGTTGACACCAAGGTAATTCTGTTTATTGCGCCGGACCTAAAAATAGAAAACAGGGGTAAACTAGTCAACTTCAATTAATAACAAAGTGGGTCGTTAGAGAAAAAACCCGGGAAATTAATAAATAAATTAAAACTATGGTAGTTGAAATGTATATTGAGACGTAGCTTAAATTCAAGGCAATGGGGACTCGGCAACCAATTCTATCAGTGTTCGTATTTGGTGAGTGAGACGATTAGTAGTTTTACCCACAAATATTATATATCATTCCCTATCTTTTCCGGTATCTTCATAAGAAGACTCACATCAAACCAGAGAAGCCTCATCTCAATATCACTCATTCTCCCTCTCTCTCTAGATATCTCATCCTGTTGGAGAACTGAGGTAGCCGTAATGGAAGCAAGCGCCGGACTTGTTGCCGGATCACACAATAGGAATGAACTTGTTGTAATCCACGGCCATGAAGAGGTACATGCATTATTATCATTCAAAAAATATACATTTGAATCCTAATTAAAACTGTTTCTTATTTCAAAAAATATGTATAAGTAAATTAAAGCTGGAAAAATAAAATCATTTTCTAAAAAAAAAAAAGGGGGAGAATGAAATCGTAACCGCCAATTTTGCATTTTCTTATGCAGCACAAGCCCATGAAGTCGCTGGATGGCCAAGTTTGTGAGATATGCAGCGATGACATTGACATCACAGCAGATGGCGATCTGTTTGTTGCTTGTAACGAATGTGGGTTTCCAGTATGCCGGCCATGTTATGAGTACGAAAGAAGAGAAGGGACCCAACATTGTCCCCAGTGCAAAACCCGATACAAGCGTCTCAAAGGTAAATTCAACTATTTTAGTTTAGTCCCCATTTTTTTAAATATCAAATGTTCTTTCCGATGTATGTGAATCAGTTCCAGGTCGGGTACTGGCTCAAAAGGTGGCACAGTACTTGTTCTCCGCGTATTTTAGTTCATGAAGTGTTTGCTAAATTCATATGATAAGTGATACTCAAAGATTTTATGTATCTTGTTTATGATATAATTAAGGGAGCCCAAGAGTGGAAGGTGATGAAGATGAAGAAGATGTCGATGATATTGAGTATGAATTCAATATCGACGATGATGAAAGCAAAAAACAACAACATATTGTGGAATCCATGCTTCACGGGAAAATGAGTTACGGCAGGGGTCTAGAGGACGACGAAAATAACATTCAATTTCATCCAGTTATAACTTCTAGATCTCGACAGGTAAATCAGTTTTTTAACTTCTTTTAGTTTTTTTTTGGTAACCATTTCTCCTGCAATACGTTGAAAGTGGTTTTATATGCATGCAGGTAAGTGGCGAGTTCCCAATATCTAATAATGGTGAACCATCGTCCACGCTTCACAAACGTATACATCCGTATCCCACATCTGAACCAGGTATATATAGATATATTTTGAATCAAATATCCAAAACTGCTTGGAAATTGGTAACTAAATCCAGTTTTGTTAGAGATCCGCTGATTAAGTATAAAGGATCCGAAGGGGATAATTCTTGCTGCTAAAGGATTGATTCCTATGCTAGGGCCAGTCCTTAAACATATTAATTTCAATGTATAAATCGTGCAGGCAGTGCAAGATGGGATGAAAAGAAAGAGGGTAGCTGGAAAGAACGAATGGATGACTGGAAATCCAAACAAGGAAACCTTGGACATGACTATGACGACGACATGGTAGACCCAGACATGGCAATGTAAGTAGCCGACTAATCTTTAAATGCACAAATTCAATTTTTTTTTTTTTTTTTTAATGACAATTTTTTATAACATAAATAAGTACAGGAACGATGAAGCAAGGCAGCCACTATCAAGGAAAGTACCAATAGCATCCAGTAAGGTGAACCCTTACAGAATGATTATCGTGATCCGTCTCGTAGTCCTGTGCTTCTTTCTTCGATATCGGATCCTAAACCCGGCTCATGACGCAATTGGGCTTTGGCTTACTTCAATTGTCTGTGAGATATGGTTCGCCATCTCGTGGATTCTTGATCAGTTCCCTAAATGGTACCCAATAGATCGTGAGACCTATCTCGATCGTCTCTCCCTCAGGTATATACAAATTTCTGAATCGGCCAAGTCAGAGAGAGCTGGTTGATGTCGTCTTTCTAACGCATATGACATGTTGCGTTACTACCAGATACGAGAGGGAAGGTGAGCCATCAATGCTTTCACCGGTAGATATATTTGTGAGTACTGTGGATCCGTTGAAGGAGCCTCCTTTAGTTACAGCGAACACAGTCTTATCAATCTTGGCTGTCGACTACCCGGTTGAGAAAGTCTCCTGCTATGTTTCTGATGATGGAGCATCCATGCTTTCGTTTGAATCGCTCTCCGAAACTGCTGAATTTGCTCGGAAATGGGTTCCTTTCTGCAAGAAGTTCGCCATTGAACCTCGAGCTCCAGAGATGTATTTCTCTCTCAAAGTCGATTATCTTAAGGATAAAGTCCAACCGACTTTTGTTAAGGAACGTCGAGCAATGAAGGTTGGTTTATCATGCTATATACTAGTATTAGCGTTACTCTTGATGAATTTACTGAAGGCCTTGGGAAGATTTTCAATAAATCAAATTTCACTGTTTTCTACAGAGAGAATATGAAGAATTTAAGGTTCGGATAAATGCTTTAGTATCCAAGGCCTTGAAAGTCCCCGTAGAAGGATGGATCATGCAAGATGGTACGCCGTGGCCTGGAAACAACACTAAGGACCATCCTGGTATGATACAAGTGTTTCTTGGTCATAGTGGAGGTCATGATACTGAAGGAAATGAGCTTCCCCGTTTGGTTTACGTATCTCGTGAAAAGAGGCCTGGGTTTACTCATCACAAGAAAGCTGGTGCAATGAACGCTCTGGTAATTCTCCCCGTTTTTCATCTTCAACAATCTTGTTCTTGTCAACTCTAATTCATTCTTACTTGTCACGACTATCAGCAGCTAATCATAGAAAGAACTAATCCTTCGATTATTTGCTATATATATATATATATGAAGGTACGAGTTTCGGCTGTGCTTACAAATGCTCCATTCATGTTGAATTTGGACTGTGACCACTACCTCAATAACAGTAAAGCTGTTAGAGAAGCAATGTGTTTCTTAATGGATCCACAAATTGGAAGAAAAGTTTGTTTTGTTCAATTCCCTCAGAGGTTCGATGGTATTGATAGGAACGATAGATATGCTAACAGAAATACTGTCTTCTTCGATGTAAGTCATAAAAATACTTGCAACCACATTTACTACCAACTGCAGACTGATCCTTATTCTTTAAAATGCTCTTGGTACAACAGTTAAATTATCATGGTCCGTTGTGCAGATTAACATGAAAGGTCTAGATGGACTTCAAGGTCCTGTATATGTTGGCACTGGGTGTGTCTTCAAAAGACAAGCTTTATATGGTTATGACCCTCCAAAAGGTCCTAAACGTCCAAAGATGGTAAGCTGTGATTGTTGCCCTTGTTTCGGTCGCCGCAGAAAGGCTGGAAAGTATCCCAAACATGGGAAGACTGGAGCTAGTTTGAACGAAGATAGATCAAGTGCTAACGTTGAAGGTTTTTCTATGATCTAACTTGGTTATATGTAATTACTATATGTAACTTCGCTTCCATTAAACTAAGTGTCTTTTTTTTTTTTTTCCTTCATGCAGATTTCAATGACGATGACAAACAGCTACTGATGTCCCAAATGAATTTTGAAAAGAAATTTGGACAGTCAGCGACATTTGTAACTTCAACACTGATGGAATACGGTGGGGTCCCTCCTTCTTCAAGTCCCGCTGCTTTGCTCAAGGAAGCGATTCATGTCATTAGCTGTGGGTACGAAGATAAAACTGAATGGGGTTTGGAGGTAATTGGCATATCTACAAAAGGAGACCTCATGCATACATCTAGAATTGACTTACAAGTTACACGTTTATCTAAATACTGCTTTAACTGTATACAAATTCGCAGTTGGGTTGGATTTACGGGTCTATTACAGAAGACATTTTAACGGGTTTCAAAATGCATTGCCGAGGTTGGAGATCAATATATTGTATGCCAAAGTTGCCTGCATTCAAGGGATCAGCACCTATCAATCTATCAGACCGTCTTAACCAGGTTCTTCGTTGGGCTCTAGGTTCAGTTGAGATCTTCTTCAGTCGCCATAGCCCCCTTTTGTATGGTCACAAGAAGGGACACCTTAAATGGCTTGAACGATTGGCTTACATAAACACAACTGTCTACCCTTTCACTTCCTTACCTTTGCTTGCGTACTGCACTCTTCCCGCTATTTGCTTACTCACGGGAAAATTCATCATGCCAACGGTAATAACAAGCCATTAAAATCATTATTGTTAATGTCATTTTTCAATTTACATCGATTATGTTATACATATATATATATATATATATTGATGCGTGTTGTTTGTGATCCAGATAAGTACTTTCGCGAGTCTATTCTTCATTGCTTTATTTATCTCCATCTTTGCAACGGGCATACTGGAACTGAGATGGAGTGGAGTAAGCATTGAAGAGTGGTGGAGAAACGAACAGTTTTGGGTCATTGGTGGTGTGTCGGCACATTTCTTCGCAGTGGTGCAAGGACTGCTTAAAGTGTTAGCTGGAATAGATACCAACTTCACGGTCACATCCAAGGCTTCCGAGGATGGAGATTTCGCAGAACTTTATGCATTCAAATGGACTACTCTACTCATCCCTCCAACCACTCTTTTGATCATTAACCTTGTTGGAGTAGTAGCAGGCGTATCTGATGCAATTAGCAATGGATATCAGTCGTGGGGTCCGCTCTTTGGAAAATTATTTTTTGCATTTTGGGTCATCGTCCATCTATACCCCTTCCTAAAGGGTCTCATGGGAAGACAAAACAGGACACCCACCATTGTGGTCATATGGTCTGTCCTATTGGCTTCTATATTCTCCTTGCTTTGGGTTCGAATCGATCCATTCATAGTAAAGACCAAGGGTCCTGATGTTAAACAATGCGGAATCAACTGCTGAAAGGCTTCTTATGGCTTATCCTCTCCTTGCAAATGAGATGCACATTATGATGTTCCAAACAAACGTATTGGGGTAGCAGAATGAAACAATAACCAGCGAGAAGCTTTCGATGTCTTGTAAAATGCAAACTATGCAATTAAAAAAGTTATCGACTTTCCCTTTGAAAAGTTGTAGTTCTGGTAGACAACGTTTTGAAGTTTACTAGGATTGATATATCTACGATTCATGTTCTATCAATCTCATCTTTGTAATGTTGGTCCGTTTGGATGTGTAAATTATGATTCCAAAGAATTTATAATTCCCTCGGATTTCAAATCCAAGGAATTGAACAAATCCGTGAAGCGTTTGGCAACTCAATAAGAAATCTTCCGATTTGTACAAATTCTATATTTAAAATCCCATTGTCGTTTGGCACCATTTTAGTTTCCTAGGAAACTCGTAACTTTTTTTTTTTTTGAAAGTAAGGTCTATTATTATTTAACCAAGCAAACGAGGTTACATGTAGTTTAAGGTGTACATGGATATACACAAATCTAAACACCCACCTGCTAAAACATCATCCCAGACTAACCCAACCCATTACAACTGCAACTGATAAACAACAAAAACAAAGAGTGAAGATACAATCCAATCCGTTTCTGCCAGACAACCAAGAACCAACCAAATCAACCGACAAACCTAACCTAAAACACCAAAAGGAGTGTTGGTGCCAAGACTGCAAAGTCTTTCCAACGGACAACCCAGCGGGAGTTGTGTTGTTAGGGTAAGATTAAGGAGATCCAATCTTAACCACAGACTCGGGATCAGAGTCCAAAAGCCATGTACAACTTCCTAAAAGTGGTGAAAATTAGGAATGAGAATCCCCCTCCAAGTACTATTATCCTCACTATATATAGTAGTCTTCTCCCTCCAAAATCCTAACAAGTGTCTTTTTTTCCCCTTCTATTCACAATCCCACCCTTCTTTCTTTTAGAATGTCTTTCCAGTCCCTAGTAATCGCAGAAGCCTCCTTTATCTCATCTGAAATTGCAGTTTAGTCCTTTGCCCACCTTGTTGGGCCTATGTTGGTTATTCCTTACTGGGCCTACGGTCTGAGTATGGACCTATTCAATTTTGGGTATCAACATTAATCCCTTGACCGTTTGACAAGTAGTCAAAGGCGGACAGTCAAATGGTCACTTTGAAACCCTAGCCTACAACCGCCTGTCCATTACTCCGCTTTTGCAACTGCTCGTTCGTGGCACGTCAACCTCTCTCTCACGTAAGTGGCTCCTCATTGGTTGTTCGTGCGGTCGTTTCGTCCCTATCACATCCTCTCGATCTTAACTTCTTTAACCGCTGGTGGTTGCGCTCTTATAAATAGAGGTTTTACCTTTTCTCTTTTTTACCATTCTTTCTTCTCTCGCCGCTTTCCAAAAACTTCTACTCTTTCTTTTCTGTCGCTTCCTAACATCATGGACCCCGAGACTTCCGACCCAGAAGAGGAAACACTGCCCCCGGAGGCAGGTGAACTCTATTTTGTTTCCCAGTTCAATCAATCCGATCATCTACGGTCTCGACTGCAACCTCCTAAAGACGCAGAGGGGAAAGATATCTTCCCTGCCGATGATATCCTGCTTTATTCGTTGTCGAATGTTGTCGGGGATACGACTAGCGCCGATCCTTCTTGGTTCCTCGATGAGGAGGTGGTCCCTCATAGGATGCATCCGCTGTTAGATACTCCTCGTCTAGCTATCCATCGAGGCGACTATTCTTTAGCTGGCTCGAGAGTTCTTATGTAGTCTTGGGTGAAAGCCGATATATCATTTCTCTTGTGGGTGTCGCGCGTTATGAAAGATCTGGAGTCCCTGGCGACTGTAGAGGCTCTAGGTATTAAAGAGGCGTTATTGGCGTCTGGGCACAAGACCATTGTCCGCGACTTGTCGGGTCTTACCTGCTTTTATTCTCGATGGGTTCCTGCGGTTCATGTCTTTCTTACTGGTCAAGGCGACGTGACCCCTATTTTGGTAGATGTCGTCATCCTCACTGGTTTGCCCATGACAGGATCGCACTCCTACGAAGAAGCCTTTCACACAATCTTTTTACTGATGAAGATAAGGAACTCCACAAGCTTCTGATGAGTAAGCGTGTGAAGTCAATGAAGAGGGTCAAAAAAGAGACGTCTGAGGAGGTCGATCCTATTACTCGGCTTGAGGAAGTCAACGATTCGTGTCTCCGATCGAGCAAGGGTAAAGGCGTGGCGTCGGGTTCGGAGTCTTTTCGGGCGAGAAAGGGTAAGTCGTCTTCGAAGGTCGTCGATGGTCAAGAGGAGGCGGGGAGTGAAGATACTGTTCCGTCTAAGCCAGATGATTATCGCCGCGCATCTTTTAGTTTGTGGATAAGTTTATGGGGCCCTGTAGGAGGCGAGGATCCTCGCCATGGTGTTGCTTGGCCTCGTGCGTAACTGGCTGCTCTTCTGTTTTGCAGGCTTGGTCATGATGTCTTCGAGTACGTATAACCTCACGACATCGTCAAGGTTCCTCTTATACCTATGGCTATCTTGATGCATCACGGTATCTCCTTTCCCTTGGCGCCGATGTTACTTGGTGGTTTGTACCATCACCTAGATTTGTTATGTGGTGACATTCGCAACGTTGTGGGGGCGCATGTGGTGGAGACCTGTCTTCCTGCTAATTTCATACAGTTGTGGCTATGGTAGCGCTATCGCTCTTATGATCCAGAGAAGAGTCGATTGGCAACCAAGTTGGATAAGGAGGAGATCATAGCGGGAGTCAAGATCCCTTACCGACATCCTCGCGCAGCTCTTTTTGAGAATCTGCGTTCTCGCCCGCGAGTTGACCTGGGCGCCTTTATTGATAGACCTTCTACAGTTCGCTTTGGTGCGTATCGGGATAATTTTTACGGCGCTCGTTATGATTCTCGACCTCTGGTAGAAGGTGGGTATGTAGCTTTCTTGGCCTGAGAATGATTTTGTACTGGCGGTAACTCCTGTCATGTTTCCTGGGTTTTACAAGGTCGCTTTCTTTGCTAGCCCTTATCGCGTCAACCGGGTCGCTCGCTAAGCTGGTTATGATCAGGCCGCCTGTCCTCGCCAGCCTTCTAGCATTTCTTATGCGGCGGATGATATCAAGCTTGCCTTTGATCGATTTGTTTTCAAGAATGGCGTTCCCCTTGTCCGTTGCAATCTTCATGTTCGAGTGAGAGTCTCACTCGAAGATCGTCCGCTCCGAGTCTCAGACAATTGGCGCGCATATCGCGCGTCGATGAGTACACATATCCTGAATTTTATTATCTCTGATCCTCAGTCCATTACTTCTGATGAGGCGTTGTTGAGAGAAATGAATTATTCTGGTCGCGTGAAGTTAGACCATGCAATTGGCAACCAGTATAGATTGAAATCTATCGTCGCCGACCATTAGTCCTTCGAGGCACTCCACTTTTGGCTCGGGGTTTCCAACGGCGGGCGCTTCTTCCTCTGGCGTGGTGAGTTGGTTCTTCAATGTTTTCTTTTCCTTCCCCTCGCCTTTTTTTATTCATCATTTTTTTTTAGAGATAGGGGGGCTGGTGAACTGAGAGATATTTTACTTCTTTAAACAGTCTCTTGGTTTCGCTGGTCGAGTCGCTTCTACTTTTGTTATTGGAGAGTGGTTAAGGATGGAGAGAGAAGATTTTTTCGCTCGCTATTTGGCTAAGATTGCTAAACGCGAGGCTGGTGTAGTCCCTATTCCCCGTTTCTTTAAATGTTCTAAGCGAGGTTCACTGTTCAGGCGGAGTCTTCCAAGGTGAGTCTTCTGGATCGCTTGCACGTTGAGTGTGGTTCTACGTACTTTCTGTCGAGGATCACATGCCTTGGAACTATCATTATTTGGATATTCTCACATTTGTCGTGACTTCTTGCATCTTTGTTTATTTGCAAGGCGAGACTCCTTCTGCTGTTCTGGAGGGTCTTGGTCTCACTGGGTTTATGTTGCCTAAAAGGCCCATTTCTAAATCTCTGACCAGGGTTCCAACTTCAAGTTCTAGCTCGTATACGGTGTCATTCCTCATTCCCCCTTTTTGCATACGTGGCGTTGGTTATTTTCTTTGACCTATTTATAGTTTCGGCATTCTGTGGTTGATCTCATTTTATACTTGTTTTTTTTGTTCAGTCGGCGAGGGTAGTGGCGCAAGTAGTGGCGAGGGTAGTGGTAGTAGTGAGGATAGTTCAGGTTCGTCTTCAAGTAGCTATAGTGTTGATCCGTCTGATCAGGTGCGTCTGACTTTGCTTCATTTCTTTCTCGCCTTTTTTTTTTAATCATCACTTGTTTTGCCCCCATGTAGGACGTTGATATGGGGAAAAACAA